>PVIU01000758.1:63932-271789 GCA_004026605.1 Ondatra zibethicus | reverse complement strand
TTGGTTTTGTTGTTTTCTTCTATCACTGAGTTTATTTTCTCTATCGTGTCTTCTGCATCTGAGATTCTTTCTTCTATCTCTTGTATTCTGTTAGTTATACTTGTCTGTGTGGTTCCCGTTTGTGTATCCAGATTTTCCATTTCCCGCCATCTCTCGGTTTGTGTTTTCTTCATTGCCTCCATTTCAGTTTTCAAGTTTTAAACTGTTTCAGTTACCTGTTTGATTGCTTTTTCTTGGTTTTCTAGGGTATCTTTGAGGAATTTATTCATTTCTTCTAACTTTTTGTTAGTTTTCTCATCCCTTTCGATAAAGGAGTTTTTCGCCTCTTGTTGAACACAAGGCTCTATTTTGGTGAAATATGATCTTCTTTTATAAAAAGGTTCATTTTATTATGTTTTAAAACTATGTGTGTGGGTGGTGAGGAGAGGGATATGCACACATGTGTGTATAAATGTCTGTTGAGGCAAAAGGCACCAGAACACCCTGGATGCTTGAGTTACTGAAGGTGGTGAGCCACCTAACATGGATACAAGATGTAGTGTTCACTGTTAATTACTGAGGTATCACTTCAGTACCCACTAGGATCTTCTTTAGTACAGAAATGCAAAAGGACAGCTGGTAACACTTGATACACTCCTGTGAAACAGAGATGGACACTCTTTTATTCTCCCAATGCAATATTTTAATCTATTTAGGATTATTTAAGCCTACTCTCACGCTCAATTTAAAGTACTGTTCTTTAATTAAGTCAATTAAAATTGCTTAGTTTAATTGGATTCTGAATTCTCATTGTGGCAAGAAGCCAGTAGATGTTCTTGTTGTCAAGATATAAACAGAATTTTTTTTTGTCATGGAAACTATATCTTTTAAAGCATATTTTTCACATTTGCATGAGAAATCAAAATGATTGGCTACTGTCCAAATAGACTTCAATATTTCAATCAGCTAGAAGTCATGTAAAAACTCACATACTTTAAAATAAGCAGACTACGTGTTTAAAAATAACAATTTCATATAAACAGTAGAGCCTATCAGAAACAGAAAAGTCTGGATGAGAATTCACATATCTTCAGCCTCTATTTGTTAAGATAGAGTAGAAATTAGTCAGCTTATACATTCTTATCTATCTTGCCTATGGTGGAAGACAGAAAATCAAACTGTGTCCAATCCTGCAACACAACACTGACATATGCCAGAACCCAAACCAATTTTTTCATATTAAAAAACTTAAAATCAGTAAATTTAGTTTTAAGGAATTTATCATTTTAATCAGTACTTTGGTAGCATTTCCATATAATGAATATTATGTTGGACATTGATTGCTTGACAGTGAAGTGAATTACCAGTCATTTGTTCTAAAAGTGAGAAAAAAAAACAGATGGAACACAACCCAGAGCACCTAAGCAGGAAGAAAAGGAAATGCCATTATTTAGTTTTCATGGATTCTGTGATGATCATAAAGCAGCATTGCTACAGGAGTCTCCTCCAATCCCAAGGAGGAATAAGGCCACAACAGAACCACAGCAGAACCCTATGTGACAGAGGGCAGAGGAATCAGACCGAATAAGTTCGACCTTGTTCCATCACTCCTGGAAGGAGAGAGATGATGTGGAGCATGATGCTTGGAAGGGATTTAAGATTCAGTCACTTGTGCTCTGGTTAGGCTCTTAAGGCAACAGCGAACATGGGCTGTCTCAACAGCGTGTTTCCACACACAGTCTCTGTTGCTAAGCACCTGGCCGAAGGAGAGAGAACAATAGGGGGAGGCGAGAGATCTATCTTGTGATGCTTACACTTACTGTTCCGGAAAAGTTTCCTGCTCACAGCATGATGGAGGGAACATAGGTCCACACAGACTTTCTGGATTGAGAAGACATAGTTGGGGGAGATGAAGGTATTTTGAAATCTTAGGAGAGAGGATGAGACAGGAGAAGAGCTGAACAGATAGAGATACCATAGATCTGGAGATGGTCTCTCAGGTCCAGTGTGCGCTGGGGAAGGCAAGATCTGAAATGCAGCACTCACATCTTTGGTCCTGCCCCATCTTCCAGTTATGTGACCTCTCTATGTCAGACTGACTATGGAGGGCATAAGCTGCCAAGACAGGGTGAGGAGTTCAGAGAAGTGAGATCTTTCTAAGGCATTCATATTAGTTCAACCAACAATTTTGAGAAAATTACTGAGTGGTTTGTTCAGCTACACACGTCAGTGAAACCCAATTAGCCTACCTTTTCATTTTTTTTGGAGATTGTAACTTAATTGCAGCATGTCTGCCTTCCCATTTCTCCCTCCAAACCTTTTCATGTACCACCTTCCTGCTATCCTTCAAATAAATGGCCTCTTTATGCCATTTATTGTTATTGTCCCAATGGATGCATCTAACAAACACTCCTGCACCTAAGGCTCAGGGCACAGAAGTAGGGATAGAAAGATTGTAAGAGCCGAAGAATCAGGGAGTTTGCTATAAGACTGTTTCCTAGTAACATCAGAAGCTACATCTATAAAATCTCATCAGACTGCCCAAACATGAGCTGAACAAGGCTGACACACATAGATATGTTAAACTATGTGGGGGTACAACCTATGAGGCATCCACCCGATGTAAAGAACTGCAGACAACACAGTGAATCTGGGAGTGGGAAAGGTGGCCCTTCCACAGGGGGAGGACCCTATCTTGATGTTCTTTGGTTTCTGACTGCTTATTTGATTGTATGTATGTATGTATGCATACATGACTGCATGCATGTGAATGTGTGTATGAAGGAGAGCAAAAGATGAAGAAAGCAGAGAGCTGATTTAATGTTGAGTTCTGGGAGAAAGAGTTCTGCTAGAATGCCAGCCACTGAGGCCCTTTGTCTGCTCACTGGTATTCTCCAAGGTACTGCTGCAGAATGGTAAATGCCAAGGAACAGAATTTGGAAGCCGTTAGATGAAATGTTGAATTTGCTTGTACCTGAAGTCATGAGCCTGTTTTCTTTTGAATAATGTCCTAGATCCTCATAGTTTTTGAATACTATAATAAAATCTTGAATATCATGTTTTATGCCAACTCATAAGCACAGCATGACTGAAAGTGCCTCTGACAAGGTTTCAGCCAAGTCCACGGCCTCCCCAAGCTGTTGAGATTTGGGTTAAGTCAATCAAGCTTTGCGTACTCAACTACAAAGTTAATATCTTGGACTAGAAGCTCTCTGTGGTCTCTTGTAGAGGCCTCATTCTATAAACTACTCTACTCTGACCTAAGCTTCCCTGTCTATCGGCAGCTCATCTGGAAGGACAACATTGTGGAATAAATCGTGTCATAATGAGCAGGTGGGAAGTGTGTGCCCTCGCAGCCAGAACACATTTGAGTGTGTTTGCAAATATACAAATTTCACATTCCTCTTTTTGAGGTCCCATTTGTCTTTTGGCATTTTGATGAGTAAAATAACTCCAAACCAATTTTCAACAGGCAAAATACGTTATTATGAGACACTTGTTTTCTGAAACTATTGTACTCGTGAAGTCTTTCTTTCAATCTTTTCCAGTTCTTCACTTTTTTTAGCCTGTTGTTTCTGATTAATTAACAGAAAGCTGCAAGTTGAGGATAACATAGATTTGAAACACAAAGACATGAAAGTTGACATCCATAAAGCAAATCAGGAGAAAAGGAAGGCAGTCCAATGGCTAGAAAGATAATGACCATCAGAAACCAAAATTTCCCTTTTGATTCCCCATCATCAAACTCTCAGGCCAAAAATAACCATCATGCCAGCTCCAGATGGAGGAAGAATGGTCCTTTTGCCATCTGCTGAGACAGAATGGCACACAGAAACTGTGATTTAAAGTCGTCAGAAATAGAATTAAATAATGTATGTCTGAATTAAAGGAATTGCTACACACTCTTTGTTGAGACCATGGGGTGCCTCTGTATGGGTGTATGTCATTCAGATAGTAAAAGTTAAGTCCTTTGATAATCAGGAAATAGATATGGGGTTCACTTAGGGACACTGAATAGAAGACTTTAAGGGACGAGCATCCCTTTCTGAATAGGGGCTGGAGGAGAAGTGGTGCTTGCCCCAAAGCATTGGGTGACAATTTATTTTTTTGAGGATAAACACAGAACTTTTCTATTGAGGCCTCAAAATGGCCATCCAGAGGATGCCTGTGTTGCATTTTACTAGAGGAGAAGAACCAATTCAGAAAGCCAGATGAGGAAAACACTGCTGAAGAATTGTTCTGGAGGTTCTGCAGTTAAACTTATCCTCCTTGGGGCGGGGCAGAGATGCAAAGGATGCTGGTGCATTCCATGGCTGTCCTTCCAACTCCTGGGCGGTATGCTTAGGAAGCCATTGGAAAGATCAGCTTCCTATTTCTTTGGCTTGTCCTCATTTACAGGGTTGCCTGGGGCAAACTTCTTTGTTCATCTAGTCTCAGGTATCCTTATCTATAAGATAATTATTGTAAAAACATGGAAAAGGTAGACAAGTGGCAAGTGCTGCTGTCATTGCCTTATATAGATTAACTCCTTTAATTCTTCCCGTTCTAGCAAGATGGCCCTGCATTAGCCCTATTTTTGCAAGTGAGATCAGCCACAGAGTGAATACGTTTCTTGCCCAAGGCCTCATAGCTAATAAGGGTTGGAGATGTGAGCCCTGAAAGTTGGAAAGTATCCAGATCATCTTGGTTTCTGGTTCATATTGGAAATTCAACATTTATTGGCATGCTACTCTTCTTCCTAGGCAATGATTTGCATATTTAATGAATATTTTTGAAAGATACCAATATGGGCTGTAGCCATGCCATGTAGTAATAGCTAATATTTATCAACTCATTTATGCCTCATAATTCTCAGTACTTGTGGCATCTGTGCTGCTATCACCTAGGGCTTTTTCCTTGTAATTCCCTTTGCCTGGAATGTTTATCCCCACCTGGCTTACCTCCATGCCACTCAAGTGTCTGGAAAAAGGTCCCTAAATATTGAAACTAGCACAACATACTCCATCATTCCATGTCCCCTTGGCTTACTCTATTTTGTTTCTCAATACATAAAAGCATCTAACATCATGCCATACAGTTATTTATTCTCTCTCTTCCTTAAAGTGATGAAATCTTTTTTAAAGACATGGATTATGCTTCTCTTGCTAACCTCTGTTTTATAATCTCTGTCCTTTTAGAAACATATTCCTTGAATAAATGAATGAATGATCCCATTTTAAAATTGCAGAAATTATGGCATAGAGATTTTCATGAATTGCACCAAAGCAGAAAGGTATAAAGTAAACAATACAGGCAGATCCAGTGGTGTCATAGTGATGATATGTGGAGGGATGGAAATGTATATGAGATCCAGCTCCTGTTCTCACATGGTCCACAAAAAAACAGTGAGACACCAGCTCCTGTTCTCACATGGTCCACAAAAAAACAGTGAGACAGCAGTACACAAAAAAAAAAACCTGTGACTTTAGACATAGTCAATTCATCTAACATGCACTGGGTGCTTGGAAGTTGCAAAAGGTGCCATTTTAAGGACAGTCTTTGTACTGCAATAGCCTATCATTTATTAAACAATAAATAAGAAATCTAGAAAACTCAAAAGAAGAGGAAAACATAAATCATATTTTAAGACAAAGGTCACGTTGTTGTGCAAGAATTGCTCACACTACCAACCTGCTGTGGCAATAAAGTTACCTTGAATCAAGGACAGAACAAGTGATGGGCTGACCAGGATTAGCCACAGACTTGTTGGATACTGAAAAAGTCATATAGAGAGGGAGGGACAGGAAGAGAGAAGAAGGAGCTGAGGAAGATTTCAGGCATTTCAATCAGAAAAAGTGGAGAGTATGGGTAGCTGATAAGCCCTCCGCTGTTCCTCGGATTTATCAGGTTTTTACCTCAACAATTTAGGCAAACACTACATCACATAGTATGAATAACAAAGGAGTTTTTTTTGAGAATCACAGGAGAGCCAACAAAAAAGGCAATGTTTGATTCACACCTAATGAGCAATGGATCTTTACCCTGTGGAGGGAGGGGTGTAGGTAACAGAGGAGTGACTATAGCAGAGAGACCAGAGGATTGCTCTAGAATACAATTTTAACTAGGCAAAGATGTGTTACATTTGCTTATGCTGCAGAATATTACTTTTGTTGTCTAATGGTGTGTTACTTTTTGTTTATGCTGCATTTGTTTAATTATGCAAAGATTTGTTACATTTGTCTCACCTTGTTTGCCTAAGGCACCTGATTGGTCTAATAAGGAGCTGAATGGAAAATAACTAGATAGGAGGAGGGATGGATGGGAGTAGCAGGCAGAAAGAATAAATAGGAGGAGAAAGCTAGGCTCAAAAAGAAAAGGAAGAATGAGAGAAGGAGGAGAGAACAAGGTACATGACTAGGGCAAGAAACCAGGCAGTCACCAGCCAGCCAAAGATAGAGAAACAGGTAAAATAAGCTACACAGAAGTGAGAAAGGTAATAAGCCCCAAGACAAAAGATAGATTAAAAAAAAAACAAGTTACTGTAAGTTAAAAAGAGCTAGCCAGAAATATGCCTAAGCTTGGCTGAGCATTAAAAAAAAAACCGATAATAAGTCTTCTGTGACATGATTTAGAAGCTGGTTGGTGATCTAAAAGAAAAGGGCTGGTACAGAGAATGAACAAAGGGACAGTTATCATTTTGGAATTTTACACGCGAGGAAAGGTCATCAAAAGGGTCTTCAGTGCCATACTATTTGGACTTTATGTGAAATAAGCTACTGATATTTCAGAGGTCTTTTTCAGGGGAAACTCGAATCTTTCAGGGAGACAACTGTAGGATACTAAAGATGGATTACAGACTTACAAAATTGAAGTATAGCTGTTACAATGGTTAAAGAGTTTGAGAATAAGAAGGTGGACTTGTGGAGACCCAGTTTGAAAGCAGATTGAGAGAAAGATGTATTGGAGTCAAACACCTTAGGTTTTCAGGTTGAGAAAAGGGAATGAGTCTAAGACTTAACATTTGAAAATCAACTCTGTAGGACTGTGCTTTTTTTTTTTAAAGATTTATTTATTTATTATGTATGCAGTATTCTCAGTACTCTGCCTGCAGGCACCAGATCTCATTACAGATGGTTGTGAGCCACCATGTGGTTGCTGGAAATTGAACTCGGGACCTTTGGAAGAGCAGGCAGTGCTCTTAACCACTGAGCCATCTCTCCAGCCCAGGACTGTGCTTTAAGAGAAGCCGTTATTATAGAAATGGGGCAAGCTGTTGAAATAAAAGTAGGCAGGGTCTGAACCTCATGGTGGAGAGGAAATATGGGTGGAAAGGAAGCATGTGAATTTCACTCCTGGAGAGACATGAACAAATGGCTCTCACCCCAGAAAAGACACTAACTACAGATAAAAGGAAAAGAAAATAAACACCCAACAAGAAGAGATTCCCCTTCAGTTTAGTTTGGTGAACCAATGAATTTATTGGGGTTATATATTGACAGGAACATAGGTGATTCAACAGAAAATGCATCATAAAAAGGCCCCATATTAGCATGGAGAACAACTCACAAAACTGCATTCCTAGAACTAACTATACAACTTGTAGTAAGCTCTATCTAAGTCTCGCCTTCCCCCAGAGTAATTCCTTACTGCATACAGAGCCTTGAGGAGGAACCTGTGAGTCTTGTTACTTTCTGAGCCTCCTAAGCCTGCTACGTTTTATTAGCTTCCTGAATCTCATGAGTTTCCTTAGCGTCCTGAGTCTGGTGAGCTTCCCTCTTCCTGCTAGGAAGCATTGCTTCAATTCAAAGGAAAAAAATAGTTATATAATAAAAAAGCAACTGGGCCATGGCAGAAGTATTATGGGTGTAATCAGGGGAACTTAGGTAGCCTGGGCTAAGCAAAGACTCAGGTCTACAAACAGAATTTTTACCAAATTCTTCTGGTTTTCCAGCATTTTCCACATCATGGCACACATGAAAAATAGTTAACATTGAGTGCCACCGTGTATATGTAAAGTATAGGTGCCTAAAACTCTTCATTTTGACAATCCCCCAACACAAACATTGGCCTTCATCTACTTCTAAGAGGATGCTTGACAGAATGACCTATTCACAGCACACACTGGTCTGAGACATCTTGGAAGACAATGTAGCATTCAGAATCTGAAAATGTTGTTTGCAAATACCCATCCAGTTCTTTGTTTACAGGGAAAACATGGTCCCTTTGCATAGACTTCCATGATGACTTAGTTTTTACACCTACATGGGGACTGTTGCATGGCATTTATAGAAGAAAACATTGTATTAAAACAACAGCATGTATGTTAGAAGAAGCCTTGGAATCACCACTGAGGCTGCATGTCCTGAACTGCTGCATCATGGAAATATATTAAAGAACCTGTGTTAAGGATTTCTGCCTGGATTTGAAGTATTAATAATCACTAGAGGGCTGAGAAGAGTTATCAAGTTAATAATTTTGAATTACTCTCAGTGAGAGCTCTTCCTGGCCCCTCTAAAAAGATAAATTATGTGTAGGTCATCATTTTATAGTATTAGTTCTTGAGAATTTCATACACGTATACAATGAAATATGATTATGTCTATCCCAATTTCTCTCGCTCCACATCTTCACATATCCCCCTCAATATATTCCCACTACCAACATCATGTCTTTATAAAATAATATATTCAATACAATTAGTGCTGCCAATATGTACTTGAGTATAGAACCTTTGGCTGGGGCATGAGAAACCTACAAGTAGATATAAGCAATTCTAAATGGACTTAGCAAGTTATATTTATTATTTATTCATTTATATATGTAGCAATAATAATTAAAGAAGAAACAGAGATTATAAATTTGAGAGTGGGGGAATTAGACAAGAGAGAGGGAAATTATGTCATTTTAATTAAAAATAAAATTTGAAAAAGAGTAGTTCTCTCTCCCCCAGCAACTATCATCTACAAATAGCTCCTCAGTAAGGTGTGGGGCTTGGAGCCCATCTTTCCCATCTGTTTTTTTATAAGAATATAGAAACAAGTATCAGGAAAAAAACATTTCTCTGTTTAAAATTTATTTCCTGAAAAGGCATTATCATCAGTCATGCTCCAGTGATGTCATAAACATATGGTTGGTCACCACTATGGCTGGATCATCACCTTTTCCATTATGAATAATGCCAGAATACCTGGCTTTCATAAAATTGTGGCTATTTGGTAGATTTCAGTGTGTCTGGCCCCGAATCAAAGCACTTTTTGAACTTGAGTCCAAAACCAAATGGAGATATGAAAGGAAAGCTTCATGTTGGGGGAACATTGACTCATTGTTCGTAACCTCTGAATATGTCTTTAGTATTGTCCTGAATACCTATAGAAATGATATCTCAAAAGAAAGGCAACTTTGGCCGCAGCAACAGCCTTAATTTTGTATGCTTCTAAAGCACATTTTGAGATCACTACATTCATTTGAGTTTTAGCATCTTCACCAAACAATGATACTAGATTAATTCACTAGGTTTCAAAGATTCTATGCTGACACTGAGACAATGAGATTTCTTGTTAGAGATTGTGAGGGCTATTTGGAGGCAGGACCAAGGGCAGGAAGGGACTGTAGGTGATTCGATTTAGCTTTGGCAGAAGAGGGACTTTCCTGGGTAGATGCTCATCTAGGCTAACTCTATTTTCTTTCTATTGTGAGTAATTCAGCAATAAACACAAACACATGCTTTTTCTATGAGGATATAAAATCCTTTGGATATATGCCCAAGAGTGACAGAGCTGGGTCACACAGAAAATGTATTTTTAATTTTGTTACAGCCTTTCATCCTAACCTCCATAATGGTTGCACTACTTTACATTCATGAGGTCCCATTTATTCATTTTTGCTCTTATTGTCTGTGCTACTGGGGTTATACGTAGGAAGTGGTCTCCTGTACCCATGTATTGCAGGCTACTTCCCACTTTCTCTCTATCAGGTTCAGTGTGGTCAGATTTATATTGAGGTCTTTAATCCATTTGGACTTGAATTTTGTGTATGGTGATAGATAGAGATCTATTTTCATTCTTCTACAGGTTGACATCCAGTTATGCCAGCACCATTTGTTAAAGATGTTTTCTTTCTTTCTTCCTTCCTTTCTTTCTTTCTTTCTTTCTTTCTTTCTTTCTTTCTTTCTTTCTTTCTTTCTTTCTTTCTTCCTCCCATTGTATAATTTTAGCTTCTTTGTCAAAAATCAGGTGTTCATAGTTTTGTGGATAAATATCCGGGTCTTCAATTCTATGACATCGGTCAATGTCTCTGTTTTTATGCCAATACCAAGCTGTTTTCATTACTGTGGCTCTGTAGTAGAGTTTGATGTCAGGGATAGTAATACCTCTGGAAGTTCCTTTATTGTATAGGATTGTTTTGGCTATCCTAGGTTTTTTGTCTTTCCATATAAAGTTGATTATTGTTCTCTCAAGGTCTGCCTGAAACTGAGAAGCCTCTGTAAAGCAAAGGACACAGTCATTAAAACAAAAAGGCAACCTACTGAATTGGAGATCTTCACCAACCCCACATCAGACAAAGGTCTGATCTCCAAAATATATAAAGAACTCAAGAAACTAGACATTAAAATTCTAAATAACCCAACTAAAAAATGGGGTACTGAACTGAACAGAGAATTTTCAACAGAAGTTCAAATTGCCAAAAGATACTTAAGGATATGTTCAACTTCCTTAGCTATCAGGGAAATGCAAATCAAAACAACTTTGAGATACCATCTTACACCTGTCAGAATGGCTAAAATCAAAAACACCAATGATAGCCTATGCTGGAGAAGATGTGGAATAAGGGAACACTCATCCATTGCTGGTGAGAAAGCAAACTTGTGCAACCACTTTGGAAACCAGTCTGGCAGTTTCTCAGAAAATTGGGAATCAACCTACCACAGGATCCAGCAATACCACTCTTGGGAATATACCCAAGAAATGCCCAATCATACTACATTCCTACCTTCAATGACTAAGGATTTCTCTTTCCCCAAGCCTTAACAGCATTGTAGTTTTCAACAATAATTATTCTGACTGAGATAATATGGAGTTCCAAAGTAGTTTTAAATTGCATTTATCATATATCCCATGTGATATGCAAGTGAAAGGGGACTATGTGCATGCAGAAGGGTACAAGGGGAGCTCAGGGAATAAGGAGAAGCAGTGGAGCCAAATTTTGTGTTAAAATGATATAAAGCATACTGTATATGCTAATTTTATTTTTTAGCAAAAAAAGAAAATAAAAAAGAGGAGTAAAGAAAGAAAAGGAAGGAAGGTAGGTAAGAAGGGAGGGAGGGAAGGAGGGAGGAATGGAGGGAGGGAGAGAAGAAGGAAGGAAGGAAGGAAGGAAGGAAGGAAGGAAGGAAGGAAGGAAGGGGAAAAAAAGAGGGGTTCTCCCCTTTATTGTGTTGAGAACATTCTCACCCCAAGATATTTTTATCTGAATGAAAATATTAGTTACTTTAAGTATCTTTACAGCATGCATTGCTTGGAGACAGATAAGAATTATGATAGTTTTCAGTAGCTATGAAATCTAATTTTAGGTTCCTCCTCCAGAATGCTAAACTTTTCAAGCATCCTAAATTCATATATTTATTTAAAAAATGGACCTTTATATTCCCACACAAATTTCAAAATTGTTTTATAGCAAAGCTTGTCATTGTTTGATGAGGTTCTTATCCACAGTCTTACTGAAAATAATAGCTTCAACCTCTAACCTACAGAATTTTATCTTTTGAGAATATTCAAGCCTTCTGTTGTTTCCCCAACACAGAAAATTCTCACATATTGTTGTTAAAAAAAATCTAAGACTATGTTTCCCCTTGACCTAGTAATTATATGTTGTGATATCTATTCTGGTGACAAGCTTTAAAGAACCTTACAATACAGCTGGGAGATTTGTTGGGCTGGGTAAGAATTAGAAACAATATAAATTGACAACAGAGAACAGACTTAATACTAGTGAGTGTTATGTAGGGTTAGGATGGTCAAAGAATTTAATCATGTGTGCTTGTACCTGCTTGTAAATTTCCCTAGTAGTACTTGCACATTTAATAAATCAATAGCAACGTATAAGAGGTATTAAAAAATACAGGTAAAGTATGTATTGTATTCCTGTTATTTGTGTATATATATATATACAAAAACACAGAAACAACTTCTTAAACTCAAATAATGTTGTCCTTTCAGTAGTATGTGAAGTTGGAATGGAGCAGTGTTTAAGAGATTAGGGAACAGATTTATTGGACTTTAAGTTTTGACCAAAAGAGTTTAGATGTGCATGGAAAAATGACTATTGACTGTATATACACTATTTGAATGATTACAAAAGCAATAATAGACCTAGACAAAAAGAGGGCTGAAAGCAAACAGCACTAACTTATGAGTGGCAGCTTATTATACTTCTTTACATCCCTTTCTCGATCTCTTAAATTTAATGATCCAACCATCAGACTTGCATACTTACTTGAAAATTAATCTTTGGTCAGCTGGTGCTGTCATTATGCAGGTCTTGTTTAGGCAACAATATGTTGAGATTTCACGAGAAACTTTCTGCCATGTCTAAAAGACAATCTCTTGTGGTAAGCATCTTGTAACTGTAAGAATTAAAGAGGAGATTATGAATTTGAAAGAAGAAATGAGAAGTTGGAAGGGTAAGAAGGGGTGAAATGATATAAATTCAGTGCTCAAATGAAATCCTCAAAAAAAATATCAGAACAACAACCTAATCTTTTGGTCTGAAAGCACAGTGATCAAGAACATTCTTAGCATCTTCCAGGCTTTAAGTTCAGTCTCCAGGGCACAAAGCCCAAAGCAGGTTTTCATTAAGGCTGTCTAGTAGGTTATACTTGTTTTCAATCAATTCAGCTACCAGTACTCAGTTACAAGGCTCACTTCCATCAGTGCACTCTGTATTCATATGTTGCTGGTGGCAACCCTATCAGACTCAGACTGCAAACCAATATGACAGCAAGATGAACCAGTGTTTTGCATGTATGAACAGTAGTTTATACTGAGTGAGTAGGTCTTAGAAACACAATGGGCACCCCTAATCCAGAATTCTGTTTCTGTGAAGACAGGGAAGGCAGGTATGTAAGTCAATGGAATCAAAGGAAGGAAGGAAGGAAAGGAGGAAGGGAGGAATTGAGTACAGATGAAGGGATAGGAAATAAGAATTTTCCTCACACAGAAGAGATTATTAATGACTAATGAAGAAAGAATTTTTTTCTTTCTTTGGTAGAAATTGAACATATGAACGAATCATGCCATCAGGGTTCTGGGATGCTGCACACCAAGGGACTCTGTCACACATCAGAACCATGGTGTGGAGACTGGGATTACTCTAAGATACTCATTCTCCAGCATTTTCAAGCATTCTGCACATGTGATGTCTAATAAGAGGTGCAGAATATTCTTTGCTTGTTGAATTTCTCAGAATAACACTGTGAAGAGAAATGACCCAGAAAATTGCCAAAGTCCAGGAAAATAGACTGTGTTTCCTGACGATTTGACATGAAGGCAATGACCTGGGAAGCTTTGAAACATTGGGTCTTGTGTGACAGGATGAATCTACAAATGTTCTAGTGCAAAACCAGCGCTTCTTTTGGTCAGCCTCCGGTACAGGGCTTATGAGATTATTATACTTGTGGATTTCTCCCCAGTGAGCTTGCCTATTAAGTTATGAACTCTTTGAAATCCAGACATAAATTGTTCATCAGTGTAACAGGGACACTTCCCATAGTTATTGAAACATGGAATATGTATAATGTGATGTGGTAGTTTGAATGTAGTTGACTCCCATACCCTCACAGGGAGTGGCATTATTAGGAAATGTGCCTTTGTTTGAGTGGATATGGTCTTGTTGAAGGAAGTGTGTCACTGTGGGAACAGGATTTGTGCTTTCCTATGCTCAGGATACCACCAAGGGTGTCAGTTGACTTCCCGTGACATGCATATCAAGACCTAGCCAGCTTCATGTCTGCCTGCATGCCCCCATCCTTCCCACCATCATAATAATGGACTGAACCTCTGACAGAAAGTGAGCAGTGTAACTGTAATTAAGTGTTTCCTTTATAAGAGTTGCCATGGCCATGCTGTCTTTTCATAGCAATAAAAATCCTAACTAAGACATGTGTTCTTTACTGATGAATGAGTTATGGCATTCTTAATCAGAGTTGCCCATTTGTGTCATCCAAAATACATTTCCATCAAATCTATGCTACTTTCCCAAAGTCTGACTTCCTCTTACCAGTTTATCTGGATAATGAGAATAAACTGTCAGTCATTTCTTGACATGAGTTATTTCAGATATAATGACATAGACAGTCTAATTTTCAAATATAAGCTAAATGGTGTTGGCTGTCTAAGAGGCAATAAATTATTTATCCCCCAAAGAAGAATTGTTTGCCTTCTCCATCCATTTTCAAAAAGATAGTTAACCAAATACCTTTACATTTCTGGTTTCTGGGTTATTAACTGAGAGAACCGAATGTTTTGACTAGCCAGAGAAAAATCAGTATTCATTACTTATAAAAAGAAAAGCTAACAAAATATAATGAAGGAGTCTAGGAAGAGAAATGGAGGGATGAGTGAGAGTAAAGGGCAGGAGAAGAAAGACAAAGGTTTTTCGTGTATAGAATATAGGGTCAAATGAATGTTTCTGTGTGCCTGAGGTAAAAATAGAGGGGTGAATATTACTGAGACTATGAAGCAGGGGCAGTGGAGGGGCAAATAATGAAAGATTAATGAAATATGTATAAAAGCATCACAATGAATCAATTATTTTAATTGTTAAGCATATATGTGTATAAATAATTATGAAAATAACTTACGAATAAGGGAATAAAAAGGTGATTGGCTTTCTGAAGAGTGATGGAGATGAAGGGCACAAGTGAACAAAGAGAAAGAAAGATGCATGCTCCTATATAGGACAGACACAGAGACATGAAAGACAAAACCTACTCTATTCAGCAGCTGCTCTTCTATGCCCTGGACAGAGTGCTGAAGCAGACACATAGGAAGTCCCTCCCTTTAGTGAAACATACAAGCACATGCAAAGAAGGAAGATACATGGAATGTGGTAGATACCGAGGGTAGAGAGAGGGTAGAGTGAGCAATCCAATGTGTGTGAAGGTGGCAGGACTTTGATTTGAACCACAAATACAGGAAAATCTGGGAACACTCAGTCGTCTGAGTAGAAGCTGGTGTGGGTATGACAATAGCTGATGTTGGGCCATGCGCACTGTTCTAAATTCCACACTAAGAGCTTACAATTCTATAGAAGAGAGTTAAATATATATCTGGGTGCAAGGGCAACTGGTAAAACTTTTTAATGAAATGATTATCTCTGGGTTTTAGAATGAGAAAGAGCTTTGGAGACCTAGAGGGAAATAGACAGAGGAACACACAAATATTTTTTTAAAGTGCAATTTTTTGAGCTTCAAACTTAGCTAGATTGGTGTCCTAATCCTGGATATTCAATATTCACTAAGATTACTATGCTTCATTCTTGCTCACTGAAAGAGTGAGTTAGAGTCCTATGCTACCAATTTGGTATCCATATAGACATGGTAGACTGGCCAATTGGTGACAGGCAGAAGAAGAGAGTCACTAAGCCAGACAGCAAAACTAAAAGCAAAAGAAAACCACTGCCTAAATTTTAAAGTAAAACCATAATCCCATGCTTGGAAAATACCATCCAGTTGTTTAAATGTCTGGCAACCACATAGTTGTGCTTTAATACTTTGCTATACCTGAATAGTATGAGATTGTTGCAGGATATTTGATCACACTGTGACCTTCTGATTGATTTAATAAAGAACTGAATGGCCAGTAGGTAGGCAGAAGAAAATCAGCTGGACTTCCAGGCAGGGATAGAAATGCTGGGAAGGAATCTGAGGCAGGGAACAAGATGTGGAACAATTTGAAAATCCAGTATGGAGGACAGGTAACAGGTCACATGGCAGAATGTAGGTTAATATTAATTGGTTAATTTAAGGTATAAGAGTTGGTATATCAAGAGCTCATTGAGACAAGCCTAAGCTAAGCTCAAGTTTGATTAATTAATTGGAAGCCTTTGTGTTATTATTTGAGAGCTGGCAGCCCAAAGAATGACTTGTTGCTTGATATCTTTCTTTGTTTCTGTTTTCTCCAGAAAGATTCACTGGTAACTGTCAAGCTGTCTGGTAGCACAGTAATATTATCTACTTTGGAACCGGGTAACACCAACCTTCTAGAAGGTGCCTGGGGAGAGCAAACATGTTTTGTGCAGGCCTGTACACAATTGCTCACTGGAAGCTCCCTAAGTTGAGAGGCATCCACCCCCAGCTAGGGTTCAGATCTCAACTCCCTATTTGCATTATTCCAAATGCTCACAAATCTAGGAATCACAGTGATCTTCCCAAGCTCTAGACTTTTGCTTGTTTTTTTCTTTCCTATCTGAGTTGTTCTATCTGAAGTCTCAATCACCCTGGAGGTCTTCCAGTCCACATTAGATTTTCTTTTAGCTCCTCTAAATGATATTCCCAACATATTCCATATATCACTATTACCTCAAATCTGCTTTTGTTGTAACTCTCTCTTATGGCATTTGCTGCTTTCAGATTATGGATATTATCTCCCTGCTTTATCATAGTCACACGACAGAGCTGCATTATACACCTGCAATTATTATGATTGTATAGCAACACTGGGAAATGCTTAACTAATGGTAGCACTATTCTAAGTGCTCACTATGTTTTGTAAAAATGTATTCCTCACAACAGTATTTTGATAGATATACTTAACATCTCAGCGTTTGGACAAGAAATTGAGGCACAGAAAGTATACACAGTTCAATCAACAATAGTGTATTGAATCCATGTGCCCGAACTCCTTCACCATGTTGAGTCCTTTACCCACCTACATAATGATATAGATATAAATAATTTGCATTGATATGGATTTTGATTTAGTGATATAAATTTAAGGTCAATTTTGTTATATGTATATGTATTTCTGCTCTTGATTAAGGTATTGTGATTGTGTAGTTCATTTAAAAATGTAATGTATAATTAGGAAATATAGGTTGTTAATAGATAATCATTTATAATAATCAAGTTTGTAGTCATGTTAGTTAAATTTTCTAGATATATAGAGATATATTTCAGTTAAATAGGCATTCTTCATATCTTTCAAAGATTACAGAATATGGCATTTAATGTTTTAATAACTTAGGGCTTTTCATGACAATGAGACACGCCTGCTCCTGGCAGCACCATTCTACTTCAAGAGAAAAATGGGCATCAAAGAGGCTACTTATGGAGTTTGTTAGACATTTGGACAAAAAACTGCTTTTGCCTGGGCTCTTACATAAACTGGACACAAAGAACCTGCAGAGAGGACTGCTGAACTTGCCTAAAGGTTCAGAATGCTTTGGGGTTCTGAATCATGAAAGAGACATACTAGAGGATACAGAAAATAGTGACTGAACTGTCTTTGAAATTTCCTGCTTTATGAAAAAGTCTGCTGGATACTATGGGCCTGTAGGCTGAAGATGGATGCCCCAACGGTACAAACTAACTTTGGGTGACTGTCCAGGAAGCAAGATGTCTCTGTCACTTCTAGAGTTTTGGAAGTTGCTTACTTCTGGTTTACTTAGGTAATATTATATCCTTCTGGAGTCTTTGATGGAGTTGAGGAATGGATAGTTATAATTATAGTTTTCCTTAATGATAAAAGATAAAGTAGATATAAATATGGTAACTGTAGTTCTTGCTTGATAACTGTTTTGTTATATGTAATTTTACTATTTTAAGGGAAAGTCTTTCTTTTTTGTTTAAACAGAAAAGGGGAAATAGTATAGGAGGTCCTTCTATATTTGTGTTGCTTTCATTGGTTGAATAAAGAAACTGCCTTGGCCTTTTGATAGGGAAGAGCTTAGGTAGGCGTGGAAAAGAGAACTGAATTCTGGGAGGAGGAAGGCAGTGTGCCAGACACCATGAAACTCCTGTCTGAGACTGACACTGGTTAGGATCTTTCCCCGTAAGCCACAACTTCATGGTGAACACAGATTGGTAGAAATGGGTTAGATCATGATGTAAGAATTGGCCAAGAAGCAGCTAGATATAATGTGCCATGCAGTAATTTAATTAATACAATTTCTGTGTGGTAATTTTGGAGGTTAAGCTAGCCAGGCGCCAGGAACACGGCTCATTCCTCTTACTACAACATAATCCTTCCTCCATTCTGTCTTCAGTGTTCAAGTCATATCATCTTTCCACGCAGAGATTTGATCCATTTGCTTTCTTTTCTGCAGGCTACAGTCTGACAGAATGGAAGACCATTCCTGACTACATCTTAGCAAGTGGACACAGAAGAATTTGTTATTCTAAGTGTGACATTTCATTCTCAGTGACTAAAAGGTCTACCATGGCTTTTGATAGATAAGTAGCTACTATAAATGGTATTGCAGGGAATTTTTATAGAACAATTTCAAATTGATCTCACATTTCTTTAATAACAGATTCTGTAAAGCAAAGGAAACAGTCAACAAGACAAAACAACAGCCTACAGATCCATGTGGCTAACATATACTAGAATAATGGACTAATATAAGTTATAAGAGTTATTAAGAAGCCTGAGCTAATGAGCCAATCAGTTTATAGTTAATGTAGACCTCTGTGTGATTTCTTTGGGACTTAACAATTGTGGGAACCCAGCAGGACAGAAAAACTCAGACAACAAGGTTCTACTATAACAGATAATTTAAATTGGTTTGGAACTGCCAAATAGCTGAAGGCAGAAGCATTTTGGCTCACACTGTAGGAAAAGCTTAGCTTGTCCTGAAGATATGACTGGTGGAAATATGAAGATGCTATGTAACTTTGGAGAGTGAGAAAAGTGAAAATAAGACAGCATGAAATGTCCATCATTAAAAACAAGATGATGGCAAACATGTGAAGGGTAATATGTGGCTGCTGAGGCCTTAGGAGAAAGTGAAGAAGACATCATTAAAAATAAAGAATGGCCATCCTTGTTATATGATGCCTCAGAGTTTTACGTCAAGCAATGAACCCCAACTAGGATTAATATCCCCAAAGAGCTGAAAGACACCATTACTATCTTAAAATAAGAATGGGAAACTGGATGGCAAAACCATCAGAAAATAGCAGGAAGCACTGGAAATATAAAAATCCAATAGCAGAGATTAAAATATAGTTAAAAACATCAGATGCTGGAGAGGTTGTGGGTTAAAGAAAAAATACTCCTGCATTGCTAGTGGGAGTGAAAGCTGGTAAAGCCCCTTTGGATGTCAGTGTGGCGATTTCTCAGAAAATTAGGAAACAACATTCCTCAAGACCCAGTAATACCACTTTTGGGTATATATCCAAAGGATGCTCAATTATGCCACAAGGACGTGTGCTCAGCTATGGTCATAGCAGTATATTTTGTCATAGCCAGAACCTGGAAACAACCTAAATGCCCTTCAACCAAAGAATGGATAAGGAAAATATGATACATTTACACAATGGAGTACTATATACAGCACAAAAAAATAACGACATCTTGAATTTTGCAGGAAAATGGATTGAGCTAGAAAACATCATTTTGAGTGAGGTAACCCAGACCCAGAAAGACAATTATCACATTTACTCACTTATAAGTGTGTTTTAAACATAAAGCAAAGAAAACCAGCCTACAAATCACAATCCCAGAGGACCTAGACATCAATGAGGACCCAAAAAGAGACATACAATGATCTAATCTACATGGGAAGTAGAAAAAGACAAGATCTCCTGAGTAAATTGGGAGCTTGAAGACCTTGGCAGAAGGCTGAAGGGGAGGAGAGAGGTAGAGAAGGGAGCAGAGAAAAAATGTAGAGCTCAATAAAAATCAATAAAATTTTTAAAAAGAAAATGGGCAAAATAGATAAACAGATGTCATAGAAAAAGTGTAAAAACATAAAAAGCTGGTTATGTTACTCATAATAAAACCAGTAAAACAAAAAAAAATGAAACATTAGAAACCAATGAGGAAGGATATTTGGGAAGGTTTGGAGAAAGGAAATGAAAGGGAAGGGCAAAATGAAATATAATTAAAATAAAATCTCAAAGTTATTTTAAAAAAATACCAAGAGAGAAAATCTAGAAATGAAAAGTGGTAATTTTATGAAAAACAGGGTGACTTCCCATGGGGAACGATAGCTGACTGATAGGAGTAAGGTGAGAAAAACAGCGAGGCACCAGGGACAGAGAACCTGGAAAAGAGAAAGGTACAGAAACAACAAAGTACAAAACTATTTTCTATATGAGCATTAGCTAAATATGTTAGTGCAGAGAGAAAGAAGCACACGCATAATGTACCATGGAGGATGTCAAAAGAAGCTAAAAGAGATCTTTAAATCCCCCAAAGAGAACAGTGCAGAGTGACTTCATATTTTTAGAGGTCTTTAAGAAAATACTACAACTTTTTTTTAAAAAAATCAGAATTTAATTCAATAGACTAATGTTAAATGAGTAGTGGAGAATTTTTAGGAATATCCATCTTTTAAACAAGGGTAATCTATGACTTTAAAAGTTTTAAATTAATATAAAAAAAAACTTTTCCTAAATGCTAACTATCTCCCCTCTGCGTAGATACAGGGACCGTTCCTAAGTTCATCTTCAAGATTCAGAATCTTTAGGAACTCTAGTCAACCAAGTGTAGAGAGAGTTACATTAAAGCAGGGGAGCAGCTTGGGTTTTATATTTCAGTGGCTAGTCTTGGCTCTACATGTTTGTGTGATGTCAATTGACCTGCAAGCCCATTTTCATGCAAGCCCACTGCTTTACTCAGAACACTCCCAAAGCAGCATGGCTGAAGTCATATCCATGGTGGAGCAGAATGAATCAACATTCCGTATTTGGAAGGCATGATTTTATTACTCTTGATCCCAAATATGAAAACTATGAACATCAATTTTGGTAGATTTACCCCCCTTCATACCTGACACAGTGCTGGAACTAATTCTGTTATTTAAATCATAATTTAATCTTAATGCAAACCAGATCCAAAAGGAGCCAATACTATTTGAAGAAAATATAGATCATTGAGGGTGGTGGATTTTCCAATAGTCAACCTTCTTCCTCATTGCTCCCCTTCTTTGAAAGATGCAATCAATCATGGGAATACTTATATTCCTCTATCTCATGTTATTTTAAAAATTGAATATTCCAGTGAAACATAGCTTTCATGTTTTATTTTTTAACAACTGTGGACCAAAAATATCAATGACAACAGCAGCCACAAAAAAAACTCCTGAGCATTCAGAATCTGAAACTAATAAATAGATCTGGGTGTTTGATAAAGATTATAAACTAATTTGCATACATGGATATTTTGGATGTATGGATATGAAATTCCAGAAACTTCAAGGAAAATGTCCCTCCATATAGATTGTCAACCCTAATATTTTTCTAAATATGCAATTTATAGATCAACAGTGTGTGTTTCCAGCACAACATGGGCACACCAAAAGCAACGTGTAAGGCTTCTCAGTCCACTGAATACTCAAAGTGAGCAGCAAATGTTGAAGCTGGCAAGACAGGACTCTAAACAGCATGTTCATGGCCATTTAGTTTTAACTCTGACCCTCTAGTATAGCTATTATTTTTCTTGGTTAGTGATATGGAAATAGGTTTCATAAAAGTAACCTTATAAATTTACTCTTGGAGTCTAAGATTCCCTTTTGCTCATTTCCCTGGTTAAATCCAACACATTTTGACTCCGTATCTTGTCTCAGTTCAATACTACATGAGTGTGTGTGTGTGTGTTTCTGTACTCTGAGGGTCCTGTCTACAACACACTGATATTGTAACAAATTCTTGTTTTATTGTCTTCCTGCCTGTCTCTGATTTCTATTAGGCAGGGATGTTAAGGCTTTGTTCACTCCTGCAACTCTTCTAGGGGTTTGAGTAAGAACAGCCCTGTAGTCTTGTATATTTTAACGCTAGGTCTTTAGTTGGTGAAGCTGTTTTGGGAAGGATTAGAAGGTATGATTTTGTTTGTGAGAGATGTATCACTGGGGTTGAGCTTTAAGGTTTCAAAAGTCCACAGCATTTTCAGTTAGCCATCTCTGCCTTGTGGATGTGTATAAAGATGAGAGCTCTCAGCTACTGATTCAGCGCCCTACCCACTTGCCCAATGCCATGCTCACCACCATGATAATCACTGACTAATCCTCTGAAACTGTAAGCAAACCATCAATTAAATGTTTTCTTTTATAAGTTGCCTTGGTAGCAGTCTCTCAACAGCAGGAGAACAGAAACTGAGATGGCACCAATATTGAATAACAGAGAGTGAATAAATAAATGTCCAAAGGGAGAGAGATTTCCACACTCTAAAATAAATGTGTTAAGCATTAAAGCCAAAATCAATAGCCATCTAGTTAGAGTTATAGATAATATGAATAATTGGTTTGGAGAGATGAGTGTATCAACTGTTTTTCATTTTCCAGTGTGTATGTCTACAGAGATTCTGAGAATTATTACTGGGATCAAAGACCTTTAGTGTCACTAGAGTGGAGATATGCTATCGTCTAAAGGAAAAGCACACTCCTCAAATGGTTAAAAAGGTAATATATCATTTTTATTTAAAAAAAATGAAGAACTGATGTTTATCAGTATCTAGTTCCCGAAAGGCACATATCTGAAAACCTACCATCTCCCCCTTGATTTAACCAATTTTTTTTCTCCCTTGCTTTTGGTCCAGGCTTTGGAGATGACACTGTGGAGTAGCATATGACTTTTCAGATATAACCATATTAAATTTCATCTCATGTAAGATGGAAATAAAGCCATTCATATATTTCAGTAAGAACTAAATAACGGAATGTATGCCAAGACTTTAGCATGTGAAGTCAATATCACCTCCATCTATCAATAAATATTAATTATGTACATCAAGTACAGTGTAACGATATGGTTTGCAAAAGTGACTAGGAGGTACAAACTTTTCTACTGAAAAACAGTAAATAGCTGAAAATATGTTTTGGTTGTGTGCAGTCCTTTCATTTTTCCCCCCTTTTCTTCCAACTTGTCTAGTAAAGAAGATTAATGTAACAATTGTCACTGTAGTGAGTAAAAGACTTTCAAGGGCCAATGGTATGGCTCAGCACTTGCCAACCAAGCTTTACCAACAGAACCCACATGGCAATGAGAACCAACTCCCATAAGTTGTCCTCTTACCTCTGAATGAATCTTATGATACAAACATGTATACACACAGGCACACAATAAATGCATATTAACAAAATTAAAATAGAATTACCTTTTAACAGCAAGTGTTTATTGGAGTAGATTCTATGCAAAGGGTAACATGAGTTCTCTCTGTTTGAGATATAAAGAAGCCCATCCCTTGTTGAAAGTTAGTATTTACTCTATGATTGGGGCAAGAAGGGAAACAGTGATTCCCTATCCTGATGAATCCCTTCCACAGTCTCCTAATGTCATCAGAAATCAAGGACAGTTTAGACAAGAGGAGCACTGCAGTCATTTCTGCTCAGGTTAACAGACACATCCATTAGTCCCTAGTATGAGGAATGCAGATTAAATGAGCATCAGAGATCAGGGCAAACCTATAGGGTTTTGTTGTTGCTGTTATTCAAACTGCTGGTCATTTACATGTAAAATGAATGTGATATTGTTGTAGGAGTCTGTCCAGACTCAAAATAACTACACAGAAACTGTATTAATTAAATCACTGCTTGGCCTACCACTGAAGTGTATTTCTAGCTTCTTACTGGCTAGCTCTTACATCTTAATTTAACCCATCTCTATTAATCTGTGTATCACCATGTTGCTGTGGCTTATCAGCAAGGTTCTGACTTGTCTGTTCTCAGTGGTAGCTACACAGCAAGGTTCTGGCTTGTCTGTTCCTGGCAGTGGCTACATGGCATCTCCCTGACTCTGCCTTTTTTTCTCCCAGCATTTAGTTTAGTTTTCCCAGCCTGGCTTTGTCCTGCCTTGCTATAGGCCAAAGCAGTTTCTTTATTCATTAACCAATAAAAGCAACACATATACAGAAGGACTTTCCACACTGTTGAATTTTCTTAATGCTAATGAGAAAGTAACAACAACAGCAGAGAGATATTGGATAATAGAAAAAAACCTTTTGAATTAAATCAGCCGGTGTATTTCAAGGATGTGCTGACCTCACAATGGAAACCAGGTGATATGTTACATTTGGGAAGGGGTTTAGCTTTTGTTTCCACAGGAAATGAGAGATTGTGGACTTATTTTGGGTTAAGAAAAAATCAGGTTTGATCAAGGAAAACCCCCTGAGAAATCTCTGATAAGAGCAGATGGCCCAGATGATCCAACATTTCAGAGGACCTCTGTTGGAGTTTTCCCTGAGTTCTACGTCCAGAATAACCTCAAGATCACTGTCTGAGATGATCAAGCCTCATAGAATATTCCGGTCAGGACTTGACCATAATCCTAAATTTTCTTTAGTTCCCCATAAGATTATCAGAGCCCCCAATCAGCAGGAAGTAGCCTGGAAAACTATGCCCACATTCCCAAAAAAGTGGATTATGGATGTTTGCCTTTGTTTAGAGTGTTGAATACAAGTTGTTATGGATAATGGTCAGGAAGAAAGCTAAACAAAGGAGATTAGATTCAGAGTTTTTGTTTTGAAAAAAAAAAAGATGGGAAATGCTGTGGGACAATGGTTTTCTGCTCTATAAAATCTGTCAGTTGTATTAGTTTAATAAAATGCTGATTGGCCAGTAGACAGGCAGGAAGTATAGACTGGGTGACCAGAACAGACAAATTCTGAAAAGAGGAAAGATTGAGCCTACAGTCATAACCCAGATGCAGAGGAAGCAAGATGAGAATGCCTCACCAATAAAAGGTACCAAGCCATGTGGCTGACTCAGATAAGAATTATGGGTTAATGTAGTATGTAAGAGTTAATAAGAAGCCTGATCTAATAGGCCAACCAGTTTATGATTAATGTAGACCTCTGTGTGTTTCTTTGGGATGGAAAGACTGCGGGACCAGGCGGGACAATAAAATATGATTCACCACTTCATTCTCTCCCTGAAAAGGTACTAGCAGAAACATCAGAATCTGACAAATGTTGTAGAAAATTATAGATCATCAAGTTCTTAGCTACAGGATTCAGGTAATTGTAGTACAGTGAGTTTCTTCTGAATACCTGCATATCTGTCAAATACAGGCTTCAAAATCAGAGTGGATGAGTTGAATATTGACTCTACTGTTAATTAAGTATGTGAACTCATTTAATTCATTAACTATGGTAACTCATTTCTATGCCTTCTGGTTATCTTTCAAAATGATCTTTTAGATAATCAGTTATTACTGTGAGGATGAAATAACCAAATTTACTTAAAGTCATTATAAAAGGTAATTTCATATAATAAACACCTAATAATACAATCTCTTATTGCTGCCAACGAAATGGAAATAACAATGCAACTTCATATGATTGTCATTAGAATTCAATAAATTAGGAATATGAAATTCATTTTTAATCTACAAAGTCCTAAGAGAATGTAAGAAAGGATCAATTCCCTCTCCACTTTCATTTCGTGTCAGAGTGATTATTGTCTCAGCAGCTGTTGTTTTATTTATCTTCAACATCCATGAAACAAATGGGAAGGATTCTAGCTTTTTACTGCAGTTTAACATTCCCTCGTATTCCAACACTCAGAACTTTTAAGAGTTCTTTCAAAAGTTGAAGATAGCTCAGTTGATAAAATGTTTGCCTTCAAAGCACAGAGACCTGAATTCAACCCATAGAAACCACAACAAAATCTCAAGCACAGGGACAGAGGCTAGCAAGCCTGATAGTGAGGACACAGAGATAGTAGATCCCCAAGGCTTCCTGCAAAGCAAGTCTGATCTACTTCACGAGTTCCAGGCCAGTAAATTACCCTGTATCAAGAACAGGGTGAACAGTGCCTAAGTAACTGCATCCAAATTTGTTCCTCTGGTATCTACACATGTAGTATCTGGTAAGCACATGTACACACACACACACACACACACACACACACACACACATTAATTTAAAACATAGTCTGAGGTGTGAAGTATGATGTCCTATTTTCTTTCTTAAATCAACTCAAGGTATTATATTACATTTAGTGAGAAATATCAACACTATCCAATATATTAATGGCTATCACCATCAAAGAAAGTAACATTTATAATAAGAAAATAAGCACAGTAAATAAATGGTTTCATAAGTCAAAAATCGTTTCTTTTAAATTATTGTTTGTTTCGTGTCTTCATTCAACAAAGGGGCTAGAAAGAGAGGACAATAGTACATCACTACACCTCTGTGACATCCATTTATCTATAGCCAGTCTTTTAGTATGTTCTCTTTCATTCATTTACACTCCTTAAACTTACTCTGCTTCCCATTTCCATCGATTCCCAACAGGACTATGAAGTCAAACTTGTGATGAATATGAAAAGGATGGACCTAAAAGGAAACGACAGTGCCCTACTTTAGTTATGAAAAAAATAGTAGTTTGAAAAATTCTTGAAACATGTTGAAGGGTGAAACACTACTGCTGCTTTTTGCTATGATATTGTTCTCAGAAATGTGAACTGGCATAAGAAAGACTGGCAGACTTATGCCTGGAATAGATACCAAGTGTGGAACCATACAGATACAGCCAACTGATCATTGACAGAATATTTGGTAAATCTTGGAAAGAGCATTAATAGTCAATAAATTGTGCTAGAATGACATGCTTCAGAGAACAAAAAGAAAAATAAGAGATTTCAATCCCTCATTTCAGACGACAAAAAAATTAACATCAAGCAGATATAAATATAAGAGCAAACATTAAATATGTTACTGAAGAGGAAAACACAGGAGAAAATCTTCATGGTACAAAATTACATAACTTTTGCTAGACACCAAAAGTGCATGAACTATCATAAAAGAAGAGAATTTGATAAGTTGTGTTTCATTGGTAATCTCTTTGCTTTCTTTAAGAAACCAGTAAGATGATAAAGAACAGAAGCCAGGCAAAGAACACAATTGTCACATGCATGTCTGTGTTGGGATTAAAGGTATTTGTTTATAAATGTTGCTGAATTAATCCGAGATAGGTATTTTGAAAATACCTTGACTTCAAAATTAAAGTCAAAAGATATGTTACTTTGGAGAAGAGGTTTTGCTTTTGTTTCCACAGAAAATGAGAAGCTATGGATTTATTCTGAGTTAAGAAAAATCAGGTTTGATCAAGGAAGACCACCTGAGAAATCTCTGGTAGGACGAGATGGCCCAGATGTCTGAGTACTACATCCAGAACAGATTCAAGACTGCTTCCTGAGATGATCAAGACTCACAGGACACACCAGTCAGGATTTAATCATAATTATAAATTTTCTTTAGGTACCCATAAGATTATCCGTGTCCCCATCCAGCAGGAAGTAGCCTGGAAAACTACACCCACATTCCCCCAAAATGGACTTTGGATATTTTCCTTTGTTTAGAATGTTGGTTACAAGTTGTTATGGCTAATGGCCAGGAGAAAAGCTAAACAAAGGATATTAGATTCAGAGTTCTTGCTTTAAAAAAAAAATAAAAGAGGGGGAAGTAATATGGGACAATTATCTGTATTCTGTCAATTATATTTTAAATAAACGCTGATTGGTCAGAAACCAGGCACGAAGTATAGGTGGGACAACCAGAGAGGTCAATGAGAACAGGAGAATTCTGAGAAGAAGGAAGCCCATTCCTCTGCAGTCGTGACCTGGCCACAGAAGAAGCAAGATGTGACTGCCTTGCTGAAAAAGGTACCAAGCTATGTGACTAACATAGACAAGAATAATGGGCTAATATAAGTTATAAGTGTTAATAAGAAGCCTGAGCAAATGGGCCAATCAGTTTATAACTAATATAGACCTCTGTGTGATTTCTTTGGGACTTAATGATTGCAAGAATTGGGCAGGACGGAAACCTCAGACAACATTCTGAAAAGTTGTTGTATCCTGAAAATGAACTGATATATCAGAACCCAACTGTCAGATTTCTAAGTGGGCGTTGATTGCTTCCACCTGAGGTGTATTAGTCCTGCTTTTTATTTTCTACTCAGTTGTAGACTGCTTTGCTCCTTTTCATGGTGGGTGTTGACTCAGTATTGTGCTGTTAAGCATTTTTATGATACATACATCTGCAATTCACTCATTTAGACCATGAGCTACTTAATATTTTTGTAATAAAGTGGCTATCAAGAACACTTTTGCTTGACCATTCTTACAAATCTCAACTGAATCAACACACATGGGTTCTTCTTAGATATGCACATGTAGGGAGCAAATGATTTGACTGGAGAATATGTTCGTGCTTAGAATATAACTTCAATTCTTCTTGTTTTCAAAATAGTTACAGCATTGTCACTTTTAATGGAAGTCTTGTGATATTCTGCTGCACTAAATCTTCTCTGTGACTCATTATTACTGCCCATCCATTCAATTTCTTTAGATCAATGTGACAGTAGTATTTGATAACTAGGGGTCAGAATGTGTGATAAGTCTACTCTGTGATGTTTGGTGAAGTCTTGAACATACACAACCCTCTGACTCTTGTAACATTGGTGAAATATTAAGTTGTGCTTCTTGCCTTGGAGACTTGCTGAATTGCTGGTAGGGTTGAATAGAGCAAAGCATGTCGAAAACAGAGTAAGTGTGGAGTACTTTCCATAGTAGTCTTGTTTGAAGAAAGACCGGAATGAGCTGCACATTATTTGAAGATGATATCTTTGTCTATATTCAAAGTGTGCTAAATTTATGGAAATGAAAATTTAAGAACAAACAGACTTGAGATGACTAGCTTTAAGACTAATAAGCATAATAAGATAAATTTAATATAGTTCAAAGTAAACAGATAACTAGAAAATGACATTACAAAACTGATTTACTGTAGAGTGCATTTGGGAATTGCATCCAGACAGTCTGATTCTACAGCCTACATCCCTGTCATCTATAGGCAATGATAGTGCTCAGACAACATTCATTTTTGAACAAGAAATTATCAGGAAAACAAAACCCGAGGAGCACATCACTCATAGATTCTTGCAGAACTAACATCACATTATAAACTTAGGGAGAAGAAACAGGATACAAGATGAAATGTTAAATTGAAAATACATGAGAATATTCTTTTCCTATTTGTTATTAGGTAAACAATGAGCATTTCTAGTAATAATTTTAAATACTGTCTTTAAATTTCTATTTTCTTAGAGAATATTGAATTTCTTCCTGTAACAGCATAGGTCACTGATGATTAAAATGCCAGAAATTAAAGGGAAGAACACATATTAGAAATATTAGCAAATTATTTTAAAAGGCAAGTGTGTGTGTGTGTGCCTGCTTGTGAATGTGTGGCTGCACACGTGTGTATTGGTGTGCACACACATATATGTGTACACATCTGAAGGCCAGGTGATGTGGGATTCCCTCTGTATGCTGTGAATATCATTGATTAATAGAGAACAGCTTTGAGCCTATAGCGGAACAGGGCAGAACAGAGCTAGGAGGGGAAATCTAAACTGAATGCTGGGAGAAGGAAGGGAAAGTTAGAGAGAAGCCATGTGGCCCCTCTGGAGACAGACACCAGAACTTTACCTGATAAGCCACAGCCTTGTGACGATACACAGATTAATGGAGGTGGGCTAGTTTAGGATGTAAGACCTAGCCAATAAGAAACTAGAGTTAAAAGGCCAAGCAGTGATTTAATTAATACAGTTTCTGTATGACTGTTTGGGGCTGAGCATCCGGGAACTAACTAGCAGCCTCCTAAATACAGCCAGGGGAAAACCTTAAGTGTCATCATTATTTGCTGCAGTATTTTCATTAACGTTTTGAGAATTTTACACATGCATAAAATATATTTTGAACATATTTTGTACATAATCCTCCACTTCTCATCTCCTCATCTTCAACTTCATACATATTTTTTTTAAGCCACCATGTCCAAGTTCAACTTGTGCCGCCCACACAGTCAAGGTTTGCTGCCATCCACTGGAACTTGTTTGGCTCCACACCAGGGAAAACTGACCCTCCTTCCCTCAGAAACCATCAACTGTCAATAGCTCCTCAGTTAGGAATGGAGCTTTACCACTCCCTGGAGACTCTATACCGGAATTTGGGCTGGCCCTTTTCATCGTAGGTCTTGTGGAGGTCAGCATAGCTGTTGTGAATCCATGAAAGCAATGTCCCTACCTTGACTAGGAAATACTGTTTTTTCTTAGATTCTCACTGATTTCCAGTTCTCACAATCTTCCTACCTCCTCCTTCGTAAGGGCCCTGAGTCGTGGGCGAAAGACTTGGAGAGATAGTACGATGCAGGTGATGTGAAGGAAGAAAGTGAAAGTAATGGGGAAATGGGTTTCAATGAAGATCTTGTGCACATTGGCACAATTGTTGTGAGTTTACATGTGTCTTTCCATGTCCACAAAACTTCTGGCTTTGGGCAGTCTTCCAGTCCCCAGTGTAGACTTACTTCCAGTCCCCAGTGCTTAGAGCTGCAAATATCCCTCTTTGAACTAACTTCATTGTATGCAATACATTTGGGTATGTTGTATTTCCATTTTCTTCTTGATTTCTTCAAAAACGTATTTGCCACTCAATAGTTGTTTACTGCTTAATCCTAAAATGTTTGTATATTTTCTATAGTTTCTCTTGCTATTGATTTCTAGATTTGTTCTATTGTGATCTGATAGATTAAAGGATGTTGTTTCAACTTTTCTGTGTTTATTCTGACCTCATTGTGCCTTAATATGTGACCTATTTTGGTTAAGATTCCATGGGTATTGAAAAGAAAGTGTATCTTTTCATGTTTTGATAAAATGTTCTACAGAACTTTATTAGATACATTCAAACTATGCTGTTATTAAATCCAGTGCTGTTTGTTTTTTTTATTCAGTTGACCTTTATAGTGGTGAGAGTGGGGCATTGACGTCATCCACTATTACTGGGTTTGAGTTAATCTCTTATTTTAAATCTGGTAGTGTTTGCTTTTAGAAATTTTATGAGCCTATATATGGTAGGTATATAAGTTTAAAGTTGTAATTTCCTCTTGTGAATTGTTCTCCAGGTGTTTCTCTTTAGTTGCTATACACCTTTCTTTTTGGCAGGGTCTCTCATTAACCTGGAATGCATTAAATAAATTAGGCCAACTAGTCAGGAAGCCCCAGTGATTTTCGTAAAATCTTCCCTGATCTCCAGATTTCTTTTGTGGGTTCTGAAGATCTAACCAGGGGGCCTCATCCTTGCTCCACAACACTTTATTTACTGAGTTGTCTCCCCAGTCCCATAAAAATGGAGTACTCATATTCACAGAGACTGAATTACAACAAGGCAAAACACCAAAGGGAGACAGTGATTTTTTATTATGTTGTGTAACATTAAAGTGTGATTAAAGTCCAAAAGAGGCAAAAATAAAAAGGAGATAGAAATTTTCTTAAAGGAACAATTGGTAAAACTTTCAAAATTTGATTTAAAAATATTAAGCAACATATCCATGAGGCTCAAAGAATCCCACATAGTATAAACACAAACAGAATCTCACCTTACACATTATTAGTCAAACCGATAAGAGGCAAAATAGAAAGAAACATTACATGCAACAAGAATAAAAACCAATTCATCATGTTTGGAAGAAAACTCAATCACTTGAAGTCTCATAGCAGCAGAAGCAGAAGAAAGGGGAAAGCTATTCAAGCTGGTGAGTGATGGAAACAGCGACGTTTGAGGAATTGCTTCATTTCTTCTGAGATGGTGAACTTGTGGCTACAAAGCTTTTCATATTTTGGTTTTCTTACTTGGTTAATGTCCGAGAAGTACATCAATAGTCCTGATTTCATCCCTGAAGTTGGTTCTGTGTGTCTTCTCTCTCTGCGGATATTCTCTATTCTTAGAAATGTTCATCAATTGGACATATGTTTCTAAAGAATCAACTTTTTGTTTTATTCATTTTTTATTGTTTTTCTTATTTTCAGTTCCTGGCTTCTACTGTTATATTCTCTCTTCCTTCTTTCTTTAGGTTTATTTTGCCCATTCTTTCCCAGTTTCTGGAGGAAAAAAAACAGGTTGTTGGGCTGAAATAGTACCTTATTTGCAATATATGCATTTAGTATTGTAAATTTCTTTTCTAGGTCTTCTACATCCCCTTAAGCTTTGGCACACTGTGTTGTTTTCTTTGAGGGCTATGTAATTTGTGTTTCCTTTCAGAACTGTTTTTGAAGTTATCTATTATTAAAAGTGTACAGATTCTGCTTCTGAGAGTAGACCAGAGTCCTGAATAGGGACACTTCTATGTTTTACTCAATATTGTACAAAAAATGAGTCTTTATGTATACATTGTAAAGAACTCCATTTATACATATTCTTTAAGATTTACTTTTACTGAATTGTGCCCCAAGTGATATCAAGAGAAATACAAGACAGAGATTGGCAAATAGTGACCAAACTTGGGGTCCTTGGGAGAGTCCAAAACCAGCTTCACAGACAGACAAAAAGGGAGGAGAAGGGGAGGGGATAGAAAGAACAGACACACTGAATCTCAAGGATAAGGATCATGTGACCACATAAACCAAGCTTTAGAATGGTTGGCTGCCTTCCCTCACAGACCCTCACATAGTTCTCTGCTGGGGGATAAAATGGAAGGGAGTTTCTAGGGTTTAAACCTGTGCTCTGTTAGATCACTGACTGTCTGTATAAAGTGTGACTTGAAGATTCAATTGCTCTCACTCTTATTAGCATTTGTATGGCATCTCCACAACGGGATTTCATTTCTGTCATTGACTGCTGAGTTGTAACACTCTGAGTGCACACACCAAGTTAAATATTCCAGTTCTTTTAAATTTTCTGCGGTTTGTTCTTTGGCCAGTGTTCAAGCTGTAGTTACCAGCCACCTTTGAAAACTCAGTCTGACTTTGGGGGTCCTCTTGCTCCTGTCTGGGGGAGCCCCTGACTCGTAGTTCTTTCTGGAGGAGCTCCTGACTGGAAACCACACATCTTTCCCTTTATTTTCTTCTCACATAGGTCAAAGTCATTCTTTCCAAGTTACAAACCTTACCATCACTCTTCTCTGAAGTCTTTCAATGACTCCTTATTGTTTACAAGTCTGAGCTCCAGCACGTTTCCCCAAACCTTTAAAGCAAGCCTATGCTCATGTAACTGATAACTATTTTTAAACCTGAATGACCAGTGGCAAGTACCTTCAACCTAATCATTATTGACAGCTTTTGTCAGGGCACACGCCTGACAGTATTGCAGTAAATAACCTCCTCATGCTTTATTGCTCAGTCAACCATGCTGCAATCAAACCTTTCTCTCCAACTTCTTCTCATTCTTACTTTCTTTGTCAGCCTCCTCCCTTTGCACTCTTTCCTCAATTTGCATTTTGTCCTCCAGCAAAAGCAAAGCACTAACAGTTTTTCAAATATTAAATATTTTCCAACATTGCCATAATTTCTTCCAGCTACTTATGCTGATAAAAATCTGCAAATTCATACCTCGCTTTTTAAAAATACATTTTATATTTTTGAGTTTATAACTATATCAGTCTCCCTTCCTTTTTGTCTCTCCAAGTCTTTTCATCTAATCCTCTTGCTTTCTTTCAAATTTTGTCTTGTTTTGTCTTTTATTGTCCCCCCCCCCCGACACACACGCAATCTGTTCTGTTTTCACTCCTTTGTGGAGATGAGTTCAATGTGAATCCATTTCCAGGTCACTTTCCATGACTACCCTCCTCATGGATTTGAACTTTCCCTATATGATGCTCCCTGAGAACCTGAACATATCTAAGTGACAGCATTGTCACAGAATACTTGCAGTGACTTGTATTTTCAATATATAGATTTAAAGACCAACACTGCACTCTGGAGAACACACTGTCAGTATAAATGTATCATCAATGGCTAAGACATATTTTCTATAAAAGATAAATGGCTTGGAGAGGAGAAGCTATCCCTTCCCAAGGCAGTTAAGGAGCTTACCCTAGTAAATAAGTTCATGCCTGCCTTGTACTTGCATTTAGGTTTTGTAAGAATGGGTTGCTTGTTGACAGTAGGAATTCTGATGGGTATTCTGCCAAGGGATTTCTCCGTCCTTCCCACATACGTGTACAAGATCTCCCTGGTACTGAAACTCATGAGTAGATGGTAGACATGGTAGACATTTTAAGATCAGAAGCAGAGAAGAGGATTAAAAAGTCAGAATTTCCACTTCAGCAAAGTGAGTTTTGAATTTAAACTCAATTTGGACTTGAGAAGAGAAAGTTTCTCTTGACGGGAATCATCAATAACAACTGGCCTGGATCTATGGGTCATCCTGGCAGTGCTCAAAATACTGTCAGTGCAGTGGAGGAAGACGCTCTGAGAGTAAACATCCTAAGGACTGACTGCCTGCCCGTCACCCAGGTTCCAACTACATTGTACACTGGAGAAGCATGAGCAAAGACAATGGTACCTACTGTCTTCTGTAGAAAGATTTGTAATTGCCAATCACAGTTTACTCAGAGGAAATCTAAAATTTTATTCCTCATTGTGAGCTGGGTGAGGATCCACTAATTGCCCCAGGATACCTTTGATTAGAGAGAAGTGTGGAGACAGGTGGGAGTGGTGTGAAGAAAGGATCACTGTGGTAGAAGACTGTCACAAAGAATCTGGAGACCAGACCATCAGATCAGGAGTCTGAAAGGGTTGGGATGTGTCCCAACACTGTCTGGGTGGATGCTGTATCATTTATCTTCCATCTTTATAGCAAAGGAATCAGAGGAATTGCTAGAAGGCCTGAAAGGGCTTAGGCAGAGGGCATAGGAATAAATGGAGGGGGAAATTAGAATTAACTATTTTTTTCCTGGAAAAATTTCTGATAAATACAAAATACTCCAGAAAGTACTAAGATTCTTGCTTTGTGAGAATAGACACTTACCTTACAGAATAAATAATTTTGTGGGTGGGAAATAGTTGGAGACTTTTAGCTTTCATAATTAAAGACAAAAGATAGAGATTGAAGTTTGTGCCACATAAGCAGGCATGGGTGCCTAACACAGCATCTGGCAAAAGCAGGTGCTTGTAAAACCTTCTTGAGTTAAAGATGATTGGCAGAAATCGTGGAGATATTAGACTCCTTCTTTCTCTATTGTGAATATTTATTTAAGTTGCATAAACTTGTAGACAGAGTTTCTGTCCTGCCTGGTCCTGCAGCCATTCAGTCCCAGAGAAACACACAGAGGCTTATAACAATCATAAATTGTTCAATCTGTTAGCTCAGGCTTATTATTAACTAGATCTTAGAACTTGAATTAACCCATAATAGTTAACTATGTTTAGCCACATTGGTGCCTTTGTTAGTAAGGCTTTCTCATCTTGTTACCTCTGTTTCTGAATGACAACTGTGTCTTTGCCTTTCCTCTTCCCAAAATTCTCCTAGTCTGGTTGTCCCACCTATACTTCCTGCCTGGCTACTGGTCAATCAGTTTTATTAAACCAATATGAGTAACAAATCCTTACAGTATACAAGAGCATTATCCAACAGCATAAACTCCCAGAATTCTCCCAGAGAAAAGAATCATTAACCTCTCTTCCTCGGTGTAAAGAAATTCTAATTTTTGAATTGTATGTTATGTTTAGTTATGTTTTTTGATTCTTACACCTTTTTATTTAATAAAAGTGTCCATGGAGTAGATTGGTAGGCTAAGGCCCATTTATAGGTTTTTAGTAAACTTACTTCTTCTTAAAATCATGCAGCTAACTTAAACCATGAATGCGGTGAGAACACAGTTATCTTAGGCTCAAGGTCAGAGCTCTTTCCCTCACATCACACTCTCTTTGTTTCCATTACATAGAAAGACTTGCTCTCTGGAATGTGCTATTTCAGCATGAGTGAAAAGGTGTCATGGCCTGTATTGAAAGATGCTCTATGATACCACTTTATGAGATTCATTATTGTTTCTGCTATAAAGATGTGTAGATGATACTGCTCATTGGTTTTTGCTGTGGTCTTCTGTCTGGGTAAACTGCAAATTTCTGGACGTTCTGACTGTTTTGAACAAAATGACTTACAATTGTGCCACTGCTAGGTGTCCTAATGCCTTTTATACCTCTTCTCTGTTTAACAGTAATGAATGGTACCACATCTCCATTACTCTCCTCCTTATTTTAAGCCATATTTGCAATGTCATTTGCTATTTTTACACATATTTAGTTTAATCTTACCTAATATCAGCTCATTTATTATACTTTATATCCTGTACCTTCTATTCACATTTTTAGGGACAGGAAAAATTTTGATAAACAGATGACTGATTTTGCAAATATTTGCTATGATCCTTATAAATGTCCCATGTTTGATTGCCAGGTAAAATTTGTCCCTATCTATAATCTCCTGGAATGTAGGCTCCAGGGATGGAAAATTCCATCTGTTAAGGGAACAGTTCTCTATTTTATACATGTCAGAAAGGCATTGAGTATTTCACTGAAAGTCACAGAGACATGAAACTTTCTTTTAGGACACTAATTTCTAGAAGACTTATGAATAATTATGCACACAGAGACATTGTTGCTGTTAGAGAATCAGTCCCAAAGTCTAACATTTAGGCAAATGCTAGCCACCCTCTTCATATTGGATCAAATATCTGACTAATATTAATTTTGAGCACCAATTGTGAGAATGTGTTCATTAACTAGGTTATATCGCCCACACACTTCATTTGCTAGAATGAAAATGGTGCCAATTTAGCAGTGACTCTTGCGAATGTGTACTTGTTCTTGGCAAGACTGAACCTGAGTCATATCTCCTTGTTTATATATTCAGATTGACTAATTCAAGTCATCACTAGAAGGAATTAGATTTTAACATGATGTGTTTTGAGGACTGTGTAGTACTAATTAGCAGAGTCTGTATATAAGGGCCTGGTATCTATTGAGAAACTATACTAAACCCCTCAGAATTCATTATTGAGAATTTCTTTCACTCTATAATGTTAGGTTCATTGATTTCCACTTGTGTTTATTACTCATTAATTTAACTATTGTTATGGCATATGACATGCAAGACACTGTGCAAAGCAATATTTCATTCAAAGAACATTAGAAGATAGACTTTTCCTTTATAACATAGAGAGAAAGCCTCTCAATTAACAGATTATTTTAGTGTGCTTGTAAAATGATGGTAAGAGTCAACAGCTGTGAGAAGAAAGATAAAACATTTGTTGATTCCATCTTATATAATAAGTAAAGGACCAAGGAAGAGGCACTAACATACTGAGTGTTGAAAAAAGAGCTCATACAGAAGTCAATGTTGAGATTTCCCAAAAATCTAAAACCAGAACTACCGAAGGACTCAGTTGTGCCACTCCTGGCATATACCAAAAGGACTCAACATCTTATCACAGAAATAATTGTCCAGCCATGTTCTCTGCTGATCTGTTCACAGTAGTAAGGAGATGATAACAGCCTAGATGCCTTTAAGTTAATAAATGGGCAAGAAAGATGTGGTGTGTACACAATAGAATTCTGTTTAATACCAAATAAAAATAAAATTATGAATTTACAGGAAGTGGATGGAAATAAACAATACAACGTTAAATGAGTTAAGCCATACTCCTAAAGACAAATATCACAGGTTCTATCTCACATGAAGATCTTAACATCTAAATTACATGTGTGCTTTTGTTTTGTTTTTGTGGGAATAATGTACATAGACGTCAAGAAAATGGAAATTTGCCCATGAAAGGGGATAAAAGGAAAACTAACAGAGAATGAGAAAAGTACCAGCTGGGGTAATAGAATATATTTGATGTGAAAGCAGAAGGAGGAATATTAGGGTTGGAAAGGTTTAAGAAGGGACAGGGGAGGTGCTTGAAGGAGAAGAGTGAGACAGGGAAGGTTCAACCAAAAATATATGTAGAAAACCTCACTAAGAAAGCTGCTATTTGTATGATAATAAATAGTAAAATAAAATGGGGAAAGGGAGTACATGATTATTGGAAATACATATGGAACTAGGAACTGAGTTTGTGGGGGAGTAAGGTAGACTCCACAATTCTTTGCCTCATGCCAACATTATTACTATTACCACTTAGGTGACATGAAGTGCTGAAAACTGAGAAGCTGGTTAGCTGCCTGTGGCTACTCTAAACACAAGTGACCATGGGTTGAGAGCTGGAGGCCACACCCTTCAAAGTTAGAGGATCATTTTGTGCTTATAAAAGTAGAAAAATCTTTTGATAAACCTGGCCAGGGGACTCCACACACACCTCATTTCTTGAAATCTTACATATTTCCAGATGCTAATGTTTCTAGACTCATAGTCACAGAGCATCAAGCTTCTCATATTTTGATTTGTGAATTCAACCAATCTTAGTCCAAATAGAAAGACTAGTAAGTATTGGCATCAAGCAACAGACAAACTTCTCTAGGACAAATATGAAAAATAATCAAAAATAAAGATTAAAATGATGATTATCTGTTCATTGCTACATCATAAAATGAAGTGGAAGGAATATGTTTTAATCTTGAACAGACAAAATGAATATGCATTAGCAATACTACCAGCTTTCTTTGTTCAGCTCCATTATAACCACATTTCTTCCTAGGATAGTTTAAAAGTGACACGGTTCAATCTATCTCAGGCCTAGAGGTAAGGAGAAGGCAGAAATTGGAATAGATATAGGACTAATATAGAATAGATATAGTACTTATCAGCCTAAGGTATTTTAGTGGATTCTATTTCTATGGAAGAAAAAGTGAAATAATTAATTGAAGTTTTTGTTGTCCTAATTTGCAAACAAACTATGGATAAATATTCTAAAAAGCTAATGTGAGTGATCTCTAGCGAGTTGCTCTGGTGTCTTTACCCTCCTCAGCCACTTATTCCACAAATCCGTAGGGGACAAACAGCTCCATAGCAAGGAACATACAATGTCTTAAAGATAAAGAAACATTTAGATTCCCTTTCAAATTACTCTGACCTCTATGCATCAGCAAGGTAAGTAGAGTTCAAGGCTGAGACTTGAAGAGGACCTGGGGTAACAAATTATTCCAGAAATGGAACTCAAGAGAAATTCTTTTCTCTGGTTCACCTTTCCTCAGTATTGGAAATGGAATTGCATATAGGCTAAGGAGAATGGAGCACAGAGATTTTTGAACCTCATCTCTAGTCTGAAAAAAAGAGACTTGTATATTCTCATTCAGCGAAATAATGCTTCTATTTATTATTATTAATTTTTGCTGGAGTAATGGGAAGAAGGACAAGAACCTTAGGGTTTATAAAATAGATATGTAAATGTCTTTTTCAGGAGCTTCATGTAAGGATAGCAAGTGAAGATTTAGGGGATAGATCCTTCTTGCCAAATTCCAATATATTATCAACTGACATCTAGAAATAGCTGAGAAAGTCACAACACACACACATGACTAGAAAGAGAATTTTCAGTTCTCAAAGAGAAGAAAGAGATGTCTCATGGCTTGATATGTCTATAAGAAAAATGTAAATAATTACATAAACATCAGTAATTATTACTGTAATGAGTATTATTAATAATAATCATTCTAAATAATTAAAATGAATTATAACACAGCAAGCACAGATGTGGCCATTATGCAACTCTATCAAGGGCCACGATGGGACAAATTATTTTGAATTAGCTGAAAAAACTTCCAGTTGCACCATCCAAATGGACAGAGAAAGTAATGGAAATGAGGCGAATCAACTCCCATAGACCCTCTGGACCTTTCTAACAGAGACAACGTAAGCTGTCATTTGGAACCAATTGTTTAGCAGTTAATAAAGAACACTGATGACTAACCCATCTCAGTGGCTGACTGACAAGCCCAGCTACTCAAGGGAGAGAGCTAATAGCTCCCTGGACAGTTTGATTTAAAGGTTAATGAGTTCAATGTCCAGCCTTGAAGTTGTAGACACGTAACCAGAAGTTTCTCATTTTTATACAATGGAGAAACCCCACCAAGCATGGAGAACACTTGGATGTTCACTAGTCAAAGATTAAAAGAACTAAAATGGAAACATACTAATGCCAGGACGGCTAACGAACAGGATGATAGAAGCAATGAAATGTGAAATCTAGAAAAGTCACACGGAGTTGGCAAGCCCCCCATCACACACTAGCTGAATGAACTTAGGCAAGTCATTCAACCTCTCTGAATCTCGTCTTTATCATTTATTAAGATAGTTGCAATAGTCTTTGCTTCCCATGTTTTATTTCCTGCATAACTACAATTTCTCAACAGATTTGTGCTCTTTTGCAATCTGGTTTTGCAGTACTTCCTATCAAGAGATAAAACCCATCTCTCTGTTTTTGTATTAGCTTGCATCACACAACAGAATGCAGGGAAGCAGGCTTTGTGACAGCTCTCAGTCACAATCTGAAAAGGATCTGCACACTTCTGCTTACACTCCCAGAATCCTGATGCCTTTGACTCCCTGACAGTGACGGAAGGCATCATCGCAGTCACCTTTATAATCCCACCAGCTGACAGGATACATAAAGGTCATCATCTCTATTAGATGTCTATTAAACTTAGTGACTTTTTACAAATGTAATTATATCTTATGATTCTCTGTGTTGATGGAACTCAGTGGGGTTTTTCTGTACCACATGATACTGGCTAGAATTGCAATCATGTAAGAGTTTCGATGTATTTGAGCATCTTAGTTGGCTTACTCACACATCAGATGTTTATACTGCAGTAGAACACACTGGGATGCTTACAAAGCTGGACCTCCCTTCTTACTGTTTATCCCTGCTTTGATACTCCTTCCCTCTTCCTCCATGGTGTCTGATGTGTTCAAATCTCTCTGGGTGACTTTTCAGTACCTCTATATGATATTTACAGCATGATAGCTCATCTTGGATATGATAACTTAGGGCTTTACAAAAGAAAACCAATTCAGACTTTCTAAGGGCACATACTTCAAAGCAACATAATGGCACTTTCTCTGCATTCTGCTGATTAAATTTAACCATAAGGCCATACTTGATTGGCTAAAAGAGAAGAGTTCGGGGGGGGGGGTCTTGGAAGCCATATAGGAAGTCTATCAGCCTCACCACTCTAGAGTAGTTATCCCTGATTTACACACCAGTTTACCTAAAACACATGAACAAACCTAGTAACAATCACTCAAAGGGACTCAGATTGGCAAATATGGTTATTTGAAACCAGCCGAAATAGGCAAACTCATAGAATCCTTAGATAAAAGCTTAACATTTGCTATATGCCAATGACAAATCAAGTTGTGTTTGGTACAAAAAATATAAGAAATAGTAAAATGAGGTTGTGATGTTCAATATTAATTATTGACAGGATTTAGAATCATTGAAAGCACACAACTGGCTGTGCCCATGAGGGTCTTCCTAGGAAAGTTTAACTCAGTAGGGAAGATACACTTTGAATGTGGACAGCTGATACATCTAGCTGAATATAAAGAAGAGAGCTTAACAGATCTGTCTCTCTCTCTTTCTCTCTCTGTCTCTCCCTTCTTTCCTACCTCCATTCCCCCTCCTCCTGGTGCGGGAGAATTGTCTGTATTCTGTCAATCATTTTTTAAATAAGCGCTGATTGGCCAGGCAGGAAGTATAGGTGGGAAAACCAGACAGGAAGTAGAGGTGGGGCAATAAGAGCAGGAGTATTCTGGGAAGAAGGAAGCACTTTCCACATTCCTGCCCAGACCACCTAAGAAGCAAGATGTGACCTGCCCCACTGAGAAAGGTACTGAGCCATGTGGCTAACATAGATAAGGATAATGGGTTAATATATGCTACAAGAGCTAATAAGAAGCCTGAGCTAATAGGCCAATCAGTTTATAACCTAATGTAGACTCTCTGTGTGATTTTCTCTAGGACTAAATGGCTGGGGGGACCGAGCAGGACAAAAATCCCAACAAGCAGGCCCTCATGTTACATCCTCCTTTCTGATTTCTGACTGTGAATGCAATGGACCCAGCTACATCCTGCTTCTATCACTTTTCCTTCACTGACATGTTCAACTATAACTTGAAATTGTGAGCCAAAATGAAACCTTCTTTCCACAAGCTGTTTTAGTTAGATGTTTTGTCGCAACAATGAGGAAAGTCACAAAAGCAATAGAAAAGCTCAGCACACACTGAGCTCAAGAATCTGGGTTGTAATATATTTTCAAGTCCTTAATGTACAGCCAAAACTACATGAGATACTTTGAAAATAAAACAAGATGATAGAAAATTTAATCTACTTCAGAAACAGAATGCTGTCCATCTTATTTTTCATGTCCAGAAGACCCAACATGCTACCACAATCGGGAAAAATTGTATAACTACTTGTTGAGTGATAACATCTTTCAAGAACTAAAGAAATGATGGCTCAGCAGTTAACAGTGGTTGTTGCTCTTGTACAGAACCTGGGTTCACTTCCTAGCATGGTATAGGAGGTCTTTCTGACTATGTGTTGCTTTCATTGGTTGAATAAAGAAACTGCCTTGGCCTTTTGATAGGGCAGAACTTAGATAGGTGGGGAAGACAGAACAGAATGCTGAGAAGAAGAAATGGCAGACACCATGAAGCTCCTGCCTGAGACTGACACTGGTTAGAATCTTTCCCGGTAAGCTACGACCTCATGGTGTTACACAGATTGGTAGAAATGGGTTAGATCAGGATGTGAGAGTTGGCCAAGAAGAGGCTAGATATAATGGGTCAGGCAGTAATTTAATTAATACAATTTCTGTGTGGTTATTTCAGGTGTAATCTAGCTGGGCAGCTGGGACAAAAAGCAGGTACACTCATTCCTGTTACACTAGCACCCATTTCAATCTACAATCCTAACTCCAGTCTTAGAGAATCTAACACACTCTGGTCTTACACTCATGGTGTGTAAAACTCATGCAGTCTCAATCACATATATAAAGTTAAAAATAACAAATAAGGCCAGGCGGTGGTGGTGCATGCCTTTAATCCCAGCACTAGAAAGGCAGAGCCAGGCAGATTTCTGTGAGTTTGAGGCCAGCCTGGTCTACAAGAGCTAGCTCCAGGACAGGCTCCAAAGCTACAGAGAAACCCTGCCTCGAAAAACCAAAAAACAAAACAGAAAAACAAATGCCATTTACAATGTAGTTTCATGATACAGTAAGGTGTCAAAGGTAGGGGAAAGAATTTGCAATAGATCAGAAAAGAGAAGACCAGTAAAACAAATAGTATTAATAAAAACAATATATGTTCATGAAAAAGGCCTGCATGCATTTATTCAAACTCTGAGTCTATTGTTACGCCAGCAGTACACTGTTTGGGTTACAACTGATGAATAGTATATTTTTAAATCAGGTAGTATAATATTCACAGTTTTCATCTAATCTTCAAAGTTGCTCTAACCCTATAGAATATTAAATGGATTCTTATCATTTTGGTGATTATATATCTGTGAGAAATGTCACTGAATTTTAATGGGGACTATTTTTAACCTGTAAATTATTATGGGTAGTATAGACACTTAAAATATTAATTATTCTAATCCATGAATGCAGGAAAATCAAGTCTCTACTGTCAATTGATTTTTAAAAAAGATGTTAAATGGACAAAACCTAGAAAAGTTAGTCTTCAGAAAATATCATAAACACCTATATACACAAGAATTGAATTAGACACTAATCTTACATCTTATAAGTCATCTCATAATAAGTTAAAACATTAAATACTAAGTCCTAAAACTATATAATGGCTATAAGATATAGAGGAACGTTCACTTCTAGCTATAAATCACATGCATATGGATATACATATACAATATATGCATATATATTATATTTTTCTCCAAAAGTTTGGAGAAGATTCCATGTACCTAAACATTCTGAGTAATAAAGAAAGCAAGAAATTCAAGAGAGAACTTATCTAATGAGAGAAGATGTTTGTGAACTATATGTCCATCAATTAGAAAGTTAGTAAGATAGATAAGAAAGTTCAAAATCCAATAGCAAAAGTCAAAGATTTGATTAAAATAGTCTATCTGCAAAGACAATTCTCCAAAGAAAGTATGCAAACAATATATATGATAAAGTGCTCATTTGGTCATCAGGGAACTACAGTTTTAAAATTAAAACTCCAGCAAACCTCAGGGCACTAAGCTTGGATTAAGAGGAAAAATACCAAGTGATAGTAAGAAAGTGGTGGAAAAGAACCTTGGTTGCCTTGGTAACAATATAAATCAGTACAGCTATTTTTGAAAGCATTATAGGAAAACTTCCAAATGTTAAAAACAAAACTTTAAAATACTTTAGGACTTTTGCTATTGGGTAAATGTCCAAAGGAAATGAAATCAGTATATTGAAGATATATGTACACAACTATGTTTATACAAACATTCACAAGATCCAGTATAGATTATACAGAGTCAAAGTAAGTGTCTATCACTAGACAAGTAGATTATGAAAGCATAAACACACACACACACACACACACACACACACACACACACTGTTCTACCTTAAGAACATCCTGGGTTTTTTTATGACCATATCTATGAATCGGGGAACATTGTATTAAGTGAAATTAGCCAGTCACAGACAAACAAATACATTTATGTTACATTTATGTGTAACATTTAGATAAGTCAAACTCACAAAAGTAGAGAATGAAGTGGTGGCAACCAAGGACTTTAGAGGGTTAGAGGAGGTCGGGATTGGTGAGATGCTCATAAAAGGACAGAAAATTTCAATTAGGCAAAATGAACAAGTTCAAGGGGCCTGTTGTACAATGAAATGGCTATAGTTATTAAGCAATTTTATATTGGAAAATCACAAAGAAAGTAGATTTTAAATATTTCATCACACATACACACAAAAACAACAAAAAATGTGCACGAGGTAATGCCCATTCTATGTAGCTTGGTTTGGTTATCTAGTTATTTCACCATGAATATATATCTCAGAAAACCATAATGTATACCACAAACATGTACAATTTGTCAATTAAAATGATAATATAAAGCACACTATAAAAATAGTTATTGTACTGATACAAATTTATATTTAAATTATTAAAAGTATTGGCAAATATTCATTATTCCCTGAATTCTTTTTTAAAATGCACTTGAAAATTAGAAGTCACTCAAGAAGTGTACCCCATGAGTCTCATTTGTGTGAGCTCTTGGCCTCAGATAATCAATTAGAATCTATTCAACATTTATAGCACTGGGAGCCAGGGACATCCATCAGATAAAGGGCAGAGAAGTGACAGGCTTTCATGGAAGGATGGCGAAAGATTTATGATTTTCAGCAGCAACCCCCACAGCCTTCTCAGCAACAGGTACCCAGGATGAAGGTGCTGCCTGGCCTTGCAGTGGGAGGTGGATTGCTTTAGAGGTCAGTCCAATTGCCTTCTTTGTTTCTCTTGAAAGAACTAAGGCATTATTACACAGTTTCATCATAGCCAATCTTCATCCATCAGATTTTTTCAGTGGACCCATGGATGATGGAGGAGGTTGGAAATCTGGATTTATTTGAAAACTGATGTTAAAGGACCCCTTTGAGGATAGATGGTGCTGGGCCTGAAGTTTTCCTGTAAAAAGTGGTGTGTTAGAACTTTGGGGAAAAGATTGTGAGGCCTGGGTGGGTCTTTCCCAGGTTTCAGAGGAGAGCTGATTTCTGTCTTTAAGGCTCATGCAGAAATATCAGAGGTGAAACTGTGGGAAATGTTTTGCTCGGCAGTACAAATCTGATGACCTGAGTTAATCCCTAGTACACACCTAAAGAGGAAGATACAACTAATGTCACAAAGTTGTCAACTGGCCTTTGCATAAACTCCATGGCATCTGCATACACACATGCTCAACACACACACACACACACACACACAAATACACACACATGTTCAACACACATATACAAACAGAAACAAACACACATACTCAACACACACACACATACACACAAACACACACACACATACACACACACACACACACACACACACACACACACACACACACAGATCCATGCCTGGTACTGGGCAGTAATGTTGTGTCTAAACCCTGGTATACTTTTTTAGGCACCTGACCAAGCTCTAGAACCTGTGTAAGCACTTCAGAGGAGCTGTGACCTAGATCCATCTTGACCTAGATCAGAATCTCACTTCTCTGGCTTGATAGCTGTGTGATTCAAAGGAAGAAGACTATGACTTGCTTTCACCGTGTATGAAATGAGACAACTAATAACTATCCAAAAGTGTCGCTTAGATGTAAGTCTGATACAAAGGAACTTCTCATGAGACAATGTTCACAAGACAGAAGAGGTAGATTCAAACTTCTTTGGCTCTACGAGGAAAGTGTGCTTTGGTCTCCAGCTATTATCTTCATTAAACAAACATGAGGTGACACTGTTCCCCCTGGTCCTAGAGAAATGATGTAATTAAATCATGTATGCTTGATAAAAGCTGTGACAATTTTCACATTGTCAGCTCCCCCAGATCAAGAAAGCAACTTAGGGATTTAGACACATTCTGCAAGGCTCAACATTATAGAATTTTTCTTCTGTTTGCTTGGCATTTTTCAACATAGCCAGTCATTTGGAAAGTGCTGGGGAGTTGAGACCTAGCAGTCAAGAGCTGTATAATCATGTTCAACATCAGAGTCTACTTGAGTTTTCCATGTTGGAGAATGGCTGGACGCTTTTCTGGGTCTTAGGTCAACACTTCTCTGTAGGAATAATGACTAATATGCCATGAATGGCACTCTGTGTTGGTTGAAAGCAGAGGAAAAGAGAATAACCCAAGTAACAGTAATCTTTAGACAAAACGAAGCAAGACCCACGTGACAGTTACAAAAACCACAGGCTTACAGGACAGACATATCAGACACTCTCTTTTCTGCAGAATTCTTTTCTGGAATTTGGTGGATGAGTAATCTCCAAAGACAGTTAGAAAATTCTTGGTATGGAAGACACACAGTTGTGGATACTGGATATTCTGTTAGCATATTCATGAAAGATCATTTCTGAAGAAAACAGAACATAAATTCATTGACATTTACATTCCTAATAAGTGGGATCAGAACTTTGCTTTATACTTTATAATGTGTACAAAGTTCCCAGCGTGTGTCTACGTGTGTTGATACCGTTTCACTACCATTGCTGTTGTAATTTAAGATATAATCAGAACAGATTTCATTATTTTCTAAGTTTTAGGGCAAGACAGAAGGGAAGCAGAGATATTTAACAGAAACATTACTATTTATCACAATTATTACTTAAAACCAAGTGCCACAGGGTTATTGAAATGTCTTCTCTTTAATAATGCACCATGGAAATCAGAATAAGCAATGCAGCATAGTAGACTTGAGCAAATTTGTTGAATTTGAACTAAACCTGGTGAATCTCCAGATCCTGGCACCGATCACAGGATAGCAGGGGCAGTGGGCACTGACAGAAATTTGATTTATGTGGAAATAAACACAACCACTTTTCCTAATGTAGGACCTAAGTTTTATTTTTCAGAATATTTTATATCAGAAATAATAAAATGAAAAGTATCCCAAAATTCAATGATAAAACTCTTACCCCAAATCATAAAGCATTCCCCACAAAGAAAATACAGGGAGTTTGGGAGGAAGAGCTCTAAATTTTTAGTTTAACTCAGAAGAACTCTTATGAGAACTGAATTAAGGAACCATAAGTCTTGGTTTTATGTTTCATACCTAAAAATAATAGAGAACATATAAACACTCACTTATGAGTTGGAATGGATAAAGGAAAGGAGGGAATGGGGGATGGTTTTCAAAACTAAAGATGTATGAAGAAGACACGTGGAAACCTACTTTGAAAGCTAATTTAAAATATAATTTAAAGGGTTGGAAAGATGGCTCAGAGGTTAAAAACAGTGGCTGCTCTTTCAGAGGTTCTGAGTTCAATTCCCAGCAACCACATGATGACTCACAACCATCTACAATGAGATCTGGTGCCCTTTTCTGGCATGCTGTATACAGAAAACTGAATACACAATAAATAAATAAATAAATTTTTAAAATAGTTAATTTAAATGCCCCTTGACCAAAGAATGGATGAGGAAAATATGGTACATTTATACAATGGAGTACTACACAGCAGAAAAAAAATGACATCTTGAATGGAGCTAGAAAACATTATTTTGAGTGAGGCAAATCAGACACAGAAAGACAATTATCACATGTACTTACTCATAGGTGGTTTTTAAAAATAAAGCAAAGAAAACCAGCCTACAAACCACAATCCCAGAGAACTTAGACAACAATGAGGACACTAAGAGAGACTTACATAGATCTCATCTACATGGGAAGTAGAGAGTAGAAAAAGACAAGATCTCCTGAGTAAATTGGGAGCATGGGGACCTTGGGGGAGGTTTAAAAGGGGGAGAGGAGAAGCAAGGAGGGGAGCAGAAAAAATGTAGAGCTCAATAAAAAAATTAAAAAATAAAAAGAGTTAATCTGAACTATATATATATGTAATATATATATATTTATATTAAAGTAATCACCAATTTTCCCAGCTTTGAATTATCTCAGCTATAAAAATGATGAGACTTACAAGACATCCCCACTGGTGTAGTAGTGACACAAATGCCATGGGTGTAATCAACCACTTTTTGTTTGGATTTAAGACCCATTCTACAAGTTGGCACCTCTATATGACACAATTATTGGGACATAAAGTAGAGAGAATAAGTGACTATGAAATGCCCAGCTCTAAATGGACATCTACAGCACAACCCTTCCTCCCAAAGCCTCAGATCACTGTGGAAGAGGAGGCAAATGTAAGTATTACAAGAGCTGGAGGTAGCAGATGACTAGGAGGGAGCAGCTTTTCTGGATACAGTAGGGTGGTTGTTTGTCTGAACTCACAGTTTTTGACAGTATACATAGGAAACACACAATCTTAAGCCAGACCAAATCCCAACATGGAGTGGGGTTGAGTATAAAGTCCCACCTTTAGCTAAGGTTGGCTAGGTGGGGAACAGGAGAAAGTTTTCTTTAAGTGTGGGGTCTCTGGTAGGTCAGCCACACATTCGACTAGAAGGCCACATGTCCAAATGTCTAAAGGCTACATAGACTGTACTTGATGGAGAATACATATATACATGCATATATAATTTGATGATTAGGGAATTAGAAGTAGATCTAAGAGGAACTGAGGAAGAAGGATGAATATGATCAAAATAAATTATACAAAATTCTCAAACAACTAAGGAAAACATGTGTAGAGGTACTCAGTATAGATGATAATTTTGTGCGAAGTCGTAAGTTATGAAATAAAAACCCTTGTGCCAGGTGTGGAATACTTTCCTGAGATGCTGGCCAGAGGTCTCCTAAATAATATGGGCTTCTTCCATTGCTTTTGGTTGCTTTGGTACTTTGACAGGCTCCTATGTTCACCTAAACATCAACTTCACTCATTGTTCATGCTACCACTGCTGATATGTAGAACAAGTGAGATTAGTATTTCATAATAAAGAAAGGACATATTGATCCTTTCCCCCACTTTGAAGCTGTGCTCCCCACCTCTGATGCCTCACAAACCTTCATTGCTTAGAATTCATGTGTGAAACAGAGAGTACCTGCATCATATGAAACTTTGATTACAACTCAAAGGTTCCCTATTAGGTACAAAAGGTATCAAGTGCAATATTAGTTCCTCTCATTCAGACTTTAAGCCTGTTAAAGAGGCTGTTAAAGAGGCTGCTCTGGTTTAAGCATTCTCTTAAGTTGTATTTAAAATATAATGTGTTGGAAGTTGGGGCCTTTGGAGTGGTATTTAGGTGATGATCTCTCTGCGATCTTGAGTGGATCAATAGTTCTATAAAAAGAACTTTCAGCAGTGTGCTTAATCTCTCCTGCTCTTCCACTGTGTGAGGACATGCATGGTGCTCTCTGCATCAAAAGTAGAGACATGGCCCCTAACTTGCTGGCACTTTGATATTGGGTTTCTAACAGAAAGACGTTTTTGATGTTTTCCTTGTTAGTTCAAGAAGTTCCAATATGTAACCCAGCCTCTTCTCAAATTCTCTTTGTGAGTGGTATGTGAGTGTGTGTGTGTGTGTGTGTGTGTGTGTGTGTGTGTGTGTGTGTGTGTGTGTGTGTGGTGAAGGCACACATACATTTATAAGTTTGCATGTGGATGCCAATGGTCAACTTTGGGTGCCCTACTCAATAATTATCCACTTTATGTTTTAAAACAAGGTCTTTATTGAACTTGCATGAGTGGAACACATTGTAGCTGGTCTGGGCAAAATATACTAGAAGCAGTGATTCTCAAGGTGCTCACCAAGGTCAAGCAAGATACTGACATTTTGAGACACAAATGAAAGTGAATAAACCTAAAGAGAATGTGTCCAAGTTAAACTGGAAAGGTGTCTGGGCTTCCATTAACAAACAGCCATATTCATATACACAACTAATGAAACTCCTTGCTTGGTGCGCACACACACATACGCACACACACACACACACACACGAGACATGAAAGTGTAGCTGGGGAGAGGGAGGAGCTAGCAGGAGTGAGAGGGGGATAATACAAGGAAACAGGAGTAAAACTGAAATATCTATGTGCATGGAGATGCCACAGTGAACAACTATTATTAGCTCTAATAAGCACATGTGAAAAAATTTTAAATTATACATAGTAGAACACTGACCGCCTACCTGTGAGACCCTGGAATCAAGCCTCAGAACTGCAAAAAAAAAATAACTATAGGCCTGGTGAGATGACTTAACAGGTAAGGGTGCGTGCTGCCAAGCCTGGTATTCTGATTTAAATCATTGAGACCCACAAGATACAAAGAGAGCAAGACAGCCCTGCAAGTTGTTATTCAACCTCTACCATATGATACCCCTTTCCAAATAAAAATAAATGCAAAAAAATTACTTAAATAAGTGAATGCAAGATAGAAAGAAACTCTAGAGACAAGAAAGGGAAATAATGAGATTTTATAAACAGTAAAAAGAAAAAATTAAAATGATAGCAATGCTACTTAAAATTATCATTGTGCAGAGAACATTTGTGGAGTAGGAAATAGTCTGGCATATCTAATGTTAAAGCTACATGAGAAGTGGGTATGGAGAATGGCTAGTATCAGAAAGCAAAGGGATGAGTGGCATGTTGTGATATGAAAGTGAAGACTACTAGGTTATTTAGTAAAAAACGAACTTACATTGACAAAGTTCTCATCACAGTTCAGATAAAAATTGATTCAGCACCTGAATGAAAATAAACTGACTCCAAAAGGCCTACAACCTTAATGTGTGAACTAAACAACATCCTTCCCATTGAACTGGTACATATTGGCTAATGGTAGGGTCAGGGATGAGGGCCTTTAGACAGCCTTTGTTTCAATATTTGAGCTATTACCAAGATGCCAACATTTCCTTCAGTAGCTGTTGGGAAATGCTGCAGTGAAAGCTAGCCACCTGTTAATTACTGCACAAAACAGCAGAGTCCAAAGTCATTATTGCACGCTGCAGATAATTACAGCCATACAATTGTGAGGCATCCTCCTGGATCTTTCTCTGCACACATGGGCAGGCTGAGATGCCAAACAGGTGATGGTGATTTGAAAGAATCATAATGAATTTCATTTGGGGAGCAAGTAATTAAGAGATGTAGGCTGCCGAGAGTATACTCTACACAAACAAATCAAGTAAAAGATCAGAAGAGAGGAGGGCAGCTTGTCTCCAGGCTAGATGTCATCTAACAAGACTGGCTGGCACATCAAACAAGCATGATTTCTCCGGTGAATAAACAGGGAGGCAGAAGTCAGATCCGGGTGTGTGAAACTGTAAGTCCCACTCTTAGTGTGATGCACAGACTTAGGCTTCATCTCTCTATCTAGTTGAATGTGCAGACATGAAATGAGCAGGACTTGGAACAGGAAAATTTTCTGAATGCCATTGATCTACCAACAGCTGACACACATAATGAGAATGGCAAGAGACAGCTGCCCTGTTGGAATGAAATATGACAATCAAAATTTCAGAAAGAAAAAAATCAAAATTTCATTTAGGGATTTGGCATGTTAACGATCCAGTAAGACAATGAGCCTCTTGGGGTTACATGTTCTGATGCAACCTGGACCATTGCCATTATTTTGATCCATGCATTTTGAATCCAAGCATATTTGAAGACAGCAGACTACAGTCTACCTTTTGACAGACGTGTTACCTACCACCTTAAATTTATCATCAGAAATTCCAAGCATCCCTTCCAAATTGATGATTTTAAATGAACTTTTACCAAATTAAAAATAAAAGATTGTGTGCATTTGTTGCAGTCTGGATGTTGAGGTCAACACTGTACATAGCAAGTCACATGTCTTTGGTATGGAAGTTATACAACATGTTTCTACTGTGCAGGACAAAAACAGAGATGGGGAAAGACGTTTTTCTTCAAAAAAGAAAAAGAGAAAAAGAAATGATAATAGAGTTGACACTCACACACTGATCTTTATAACCGTGAAACTGACCGATTTCCCTCACATTTATTTCTTTCTGCCTTCCTTTCCCAACAGATCAGTGGGAAATTGGAATGTATCCGCTATATGGTATATATTCCTTCTCTTTATTTCTTAGAGAGTGGTATTAAATTTCACAAAACTGCTTGAGGACAGTACAAAGAGCTTCAACAGTTTTTTTTTTAATGCTTTAAGTTATTATGGTATGTTTGTCAGAATCGATGACTTAGTGGTTAAATCCTGTTAGCTGAAGCCCACACTTTCATGCAGGCTTACTTGGGTCTCCTCTCACATCTGTTTTCAGTTCTAGAACAACATCTTGGTTATGGTCTAACCCTTAGGTGTCAGATCTCTTTGGGATCATCTTCACTGTAAAAGTTAAAACACTTTTTGTTTGGGGTAAACCCAGAAATTTTGATGATTTGCTCTCTTCTATTTTCATTCCTTCCATTCTCTCAAAGGGAACTTTAGCTGATGAACTATAATCCATATGTCATAAAACTCAACTTTTAGAAGTACATAGGTCAATGGTTTCTACAAGTTATATTTTTGTAGCCGTCAGCTCTATATAATTACAGAGCATTTCCTCATTGGGAAAAGAAGCCTTGTAAGGATTAGTAATCATTCCCATCTCCTCTTCCCCAAGGCCTTCACAACTGCTCATCTACTCTGTTTCTATGGATTTGACTAGCGTAGACACTACACGTAAGTGGACACCGCCTACTGAATGTGAACTTCTGTCTCTGACTTCTTCCCTTAGCCTATGGTGAAGATCAACCATGTGATAAGTATCTGCAGTGAATGCTTTCTCTTGCCTACATGAATATCCGTTGTAAAATATATCACACTCAGATTATTTTTGTAAATGTGTGTTTGTATTATTTGTTACTGTGAATGAATGACATTGATAAAAAATCACTTTTAAACATATGGTGATTTATTTTCCTAATACTATTATTTCTATATGTAGTTTTATATATATATGTATAGTTACATATATCCATATGTAATTTTAATATTTTAATGTTTTCTGGAACATCTAAGCTTATTTCCTGGTAGTTCCTCCATTGTGCATGCCTATTCTTTCTCTTTCTTCACATTTATCTGCAATGTTCATTATTGTTTGTTTTAAGCATAACACCTTATTATGAAGTAGTATATATTTATATTAATTAGAATTAGTAACTGCACATGCTTGATATGTATAGTATGACATTTTAAAATGTGTACATTTGGAGACAGCTTAAAATGAGATGACTAACACATTCATTTCCATGTGCATTTATCATTTCTGTGGTGATGACAGTGTTTACTTTTCCAAACTTAGATCGGAGAGAGATTTTCAGAATATCATATTATAGTTTGATTTGTTGTTCTGTACTGACTAATAATGATAAGTATTTTTTTCCTGTGATTAGTCATTTCATTATGTTTCTCAACAAATTTTTATTCAATTCCTTTGTCATTTTTTTCTATTGGGTTCTTTCTGTTGTAGATTAATCCCTTGACAGATATATAATGTTGTCTTTTCATTTTCTTCATAATATTCTTAAAGCATAGGGATATATGCTTTAATCAATATATCTATGTGCTCTTTGTGAGCATAGATCTTAGACTCCATGGCTGATGTGGGAGTCCCCTCTGTATGCTATGAATACCATTGGTTAATAAAGAAGCTGCTTTAGGCCGATTGCAGTGCAGAAGAGGGCAAAGCATGCATTCCAAGCAGATATAGGAGGAGAGAGTAGGTGGAGTCAGGGAAAAGCCATGTAACAGGAGACAGATGCCAGAAGCCATAGAGAACCTTGCTGGTAAACCACAAGCCTCATGGTAAAATAAAGAATGGTGGAAATGGGTTAATTTAAGATGTAAGAGCTAGCTAGAAATATGCTTAAGCTATTGGCCAAACAGTATTGTAAATGATATAGTTTCTGTGTGATTTATTTCAGGTCTGGGAACCGGGAATGAATGAGCATTCTCTGCCAACATATGGCTTCTCCTTTTTTGCTAAGAGTGCTTTAGCTTTATGGTGAACATTTAAGTATTTGATAAATTATGAATTAATTAGTGCTGGTGTTGTTAGGCCGGGGACCCAATTTTACTCTTTCACCTGTGGATATCCTGTTGACTGGCACGATACTGAGCAGGTAACCATAGCTACTGTGGCTTTGTTGTTGTTATAGCTATGGCATGTGCAGAAGACAGCATTTCACAGCAGTCTTCTCTATCCCCTGGCTTTTATATTCTTTCTGCCTCATTTTCAGTGTTGTCCCCTGAACACCGGTAGCATGGTGGGGAGTAAAGCATTGATGAGAAAGATGCCCCATTATTAAGGTCTTTGTAAATTGTTCTCAATATTACCTTATAGTTTCCATCATTTAATTCTTGAGCTTTTTTTATTAAAAGTCTTTTTCATTTCATTTTATTTTTTAAAATTCTATTATAATTTAAATCAATGCCTTAATTTCATTTTAGATGTTCATTGCTAGTTTAGAGAGACAATTGATTTTCTTATATTGATCTTGTAACCCTACTAAAATTAATCACCAGTTAATTCTGATACTTTTATTATTATTATTATTTCTTTGCACTTTTATAACCAAGGTCATCCAAACAGGAATAGTTTTACATTTTCTTTTTCTGTGTAGATTTTTTTTGGTGTGTGCAATTGCTTCAGCAATTATTCCAGCAGAATAATGAACACAAATAATAGGAACAGACATTTTATCCTGTTCCCAATCTCAGAGGCAAAGCCTTCTGTCCTTTATCATACAGTGTGGCATTTGTTGTGATTTTGATAAATGTTTTTAGTCAGGTCAAAGAGATTATCTCTATTCTCAGGTTATCCAGTGTTTCTGTCATGAGAAGATGCTACTTTTGTGATATCTCCCTTGCATCTATGAGAGATTTTGATGTCTTGTGCTTAATTCTATTGACATTTTGGTTGTGAACCCTACTCTTTAATGACCGAGGTGTTTCTCCAGCCCAATGTTTTGTCCAATGTATTAATTGCTCCTCATGTTGAGCTCATCTGGTGATAAAATTTTCTTGGAGACTTAAGTGTCTATGCTGATAAGGGACACTGGCCTTTATATATGATCCCTTTATTTAATGTTGCTACTTGGGTAAAAATAGCTTCTTAGAATGAATTGCTAGCTGGAATATTTTGAAGGACTGTTATAGTGTCCAAAGACAAAACTGAATTTTCTTAATGCTGCCTGAGAATAAGCTGTAAACTAACTAGACTTGGGGCAGTTTGGGGGAGTAATCCTTAAGTTTCTGATTTACCATTCACTTCACCTGTTTATTTTTCCTGTGCAACTTAGAATCTGTTAGTTTGTATAATTTGCTAACACTGTGTCAGAGAAATTCCAAAAGTAGAGACATTTTGAGTTATTTGGTTCACTGTGATGTTTGAGACAGTGCTAATTATTTGCTTAACAAATTAATGAGTACAAGTATTTTATGTGTGGTATGTGTTCATGTGTGTGTATATGTGTGGTGTGGGGAGTGGGGATGGTGCATATGTGTATATGTGTGTGTGTTTGCATGCAGAATGATATTTTCAAGGCGCTCAGTAAATACCTGATCCCTGTATCTTCCCTCAACCAGGAATAAAGACAAAGGCAGGAGAAAATAATGGGGGGATAAATTTTTGTTTGCTCCTTTTTAAATTAAGATCCATCCTCTGTTCACAAATTCATAATTTCAATTATAAGAGATTTGCTAAAATAATGAATAAATAAAGATTGAATAAATTATAAAATAATAAAATACCTAAAAAGTAGGCCCTTAAATGAAAAGCTATTTGATGTGTTCATGTGTGAAATGAGAAGTGTGCATAAGTAAGTCCTGTCCTGAGAGTGGCTTGCATTGTTAGGCAGGGGGCTGTCTTTGAGGAAGAATGGAGGGACATCTATGATCTAGCAATCATGAAATACTGGTTCACAAATTCAACGAACAAACGCCTACTGTTTATATACAATGCTAAAGGTGCAATTATAAAACAACAAAAAAGGATCCTAACTCCAAATTGTTCAGTATCGTATTGCTTAAGTGACATAGAAAAATTATAGACAAATAATTTTTAACCCTTGTAATGAAGAATATAGAAAGCAAAACTATGGGAGACCATATGGATGAATAACAAGGGATTTACTGAGCCTACAGAATCAAATTAGAGAACGCTATCACATAGAGTCATCCTTAACCTGTTCATGAATATCACCACTCTTTTGTATTTAATATTTAGAATAAAACTGGATTTACTTTCATCTACATTTTATTGGCAAAGAAGAGTGTATCACTAATTCATAGATACTAAGTAGTGACATCAAAACTTAAATCTAGCCCTTTTCTCTTCCACTTCTAGAACAAAACAGTAAGGCTTCAATCTTTCAACTCTAGAAATTCACATTAAAAAGCAGACTCAAGGATTTGTATTATATAAGCAGAAATTTTTGTCCCATTGGATCTGTGTTTCCACGTGTCAGTCAATTGGGGTCAAGCTCTAATTGTGTCCTAGAGCAACCAGGTCATTTTGTGGTTATTGCTTACAAAGCATACCCATTTTTACTTCCATAAGCATTTTCCCCTTTCCCCCATGTTATCATTTCCCTCTCAACAAGAAATCAGGTCTATTTCTCTGCCTTCTGCCTCCATGCCAGTTCTCTGACTGACATTGCCTAATACAGTAGGAAGGTGATATTCAGCTAGGCCTGACTTCAGCCTTGAGAGGCCTTGCAAGCTTCTAGACTGACTCAGAAATCTTCCTAATCTCCATGTGGAAAATCCAGGCTGAACAGGTGGAGGATGAGAATTGATACAGTCACTCCAGGCAACATCAGCAGCATTTGCCTAGCCAGGCCATCGCTTGTTGTCATCCCAAGTGCATGCTGTGCTAAATACAGAACGGCTCAACTAAGGCCAGACCAAGTGAGTGCATTGTAAGCCATTAAGTGCCAAATGGTCTGTCACATAGAAGACGTAGCACAGCACTCTGTGTATTGCCTTCTCTCACTGAATCTAGATTCTAAATTGCTTATCTCTTCTCTATTTGTACTTGTGATCTCTTCTTTAAAAAAAACTTCCTTTCCTGCCTTCCTTCTCCCCTCTTTTCTTCCTCCCCCTTTCTCTCTCAATCCTCTCTCATAAAAATAGAGTCAAATAGCTCAACTCGAGCTATGGCTGCAGAGTGTGGTCGACTACTTGTCTTTGGATGGGAGTTTATGCAGAAAAGATTCATGCTCTTTGGCAATAGGCTAAATCATCTTCTTCAATGTTCTTCTGTAACTGAGAAGTAGCAGGTGTGTGGAAGCACTGAAATTATTGATGGGCACTGAAGGGCTTTTAAAGAAAGATGTGGGCATCAATGTCTGGCTACAATGAGACTCTTTCTCAGAGCATCCACGCCCTTCTCAGGTTGACCTTGAGAAGGTAGAGGATGGTAGATTTGTAGATAGATCACAAGCATATTCCTCCTTTGGCTAGAAAACAAAAATAAACTTCAATAAAACATGCTTACCAGCACAGGCTGTGAGGTCAGAGGGCTGAGGCAGGAATTCTGGCTCTCTATTGCTCCCTAAGTGGTCTTGTACTCTAAACTACAACCTCTTTATCTTCAAAATACAGTTTAATGTAATGCGTCCAATAGTGGAAACTGAGCTTAAAATGCATATGTGAATCTCTATCACTATGCAATACATAGAAAAGCCAATATACTCATTATTTGTTGTCTTTATTGGAAATTGATAGAACAGACCTATTGTATTTGGACCATTTCAAGTTCCTTCTAGAAGAGATTGACTGATTGGTTAATTGATTGACTTTTGCAGTGCAGAACATTGAAGCCAGGGCCTCACACATGCTATATAAGTGTTCTACTGATGACGCACATTCCCCTCTGGAAGCTTAAGCCATGCACTGTCTCGAACATGTAATCACTTTTTATTTATGCATTAAACCTCCCTCATTTCTATCCACATGGTCATAAACAAGTTACAGTTACAGTGATTTGTTGATTCTGTGAATATACCTTTAAGCCAAGCACTGCACATGAAACCATGTTAATGTGCTCATGAACTGAATTGAATCCCTAGTACCTAGTGTTAGTGTATTCAGAAATAGGACTTCTATGGGTAATTAAAGTTAAACAATGATAGGACTTCTATGGGTAATTAAAGTTAAACAATGGTGGTAAAAATGGGAGTGTTTTCTGTTTCAGTAAATCTAGTGCCCTCACAAGGTAAAGAATAGACCATGGGGATACAGATTAAATAAAAGATATGGCTATGTGAGGACACAGTAAGAAGGCAGCCACCCATGAGCAAAGGAGGGATGCCTCTGGAGTACCAAGCTTGCTGGGAGTCTTAGAGGATACAGAATTTGAGGAAACAAATATCTGTTATTTAAGCTCTCCATCTCGGGGTGTTTTGACATGGAAGTCCTAAACGACTTGTGCATGTCCTCCTCCAATGTGTATGTAAAAGTGGAATTGTTTGTTTTCTCTCCAAATATTGCCTTCCAATACTTTGTCAAAGATTGCTTTTCTGGCTAGATGATGCAGTAGATAAAAAGTGCTTGTCTCCAAGACTGGCAACTTAAGTTCAGTCTCTACAGTCCACAAGGTGTAAGGAGAAAATTGACTTCCACAAGCTGTCTTCATTGTTCCACATGTATGCATTCACACACATGTCCCCCTTACATATATACACAAAATGAAAACATTTTTAAAACTTTCTTTTCTGTCTTATAAATATGTTTTGGTTCTGTTTCATGAAATATCTGCCCTTTTTCCATCATACAGCTTCTATTTCGGCCTACAGTTAGCAACATCAATTTAATTCAGATCACTTCTACTTTCCTCCAAATTCATGGATGAAAGAAAGTGAATAGAACTCGGATGAGCTCTCCACTGCACTGGCATCTTCCTCACTTGTGCATCTCCATCATGGCCTGGCAAGGTTCAGATACACTTGTTTTAGTATCTGTTCGATATTCACTTCTCTAAGCAGAAAGTAGTAGACAAGAGAGGAGGAGGTGATGGTCCAAACTTTGGCCATTTTCTTGTTTACTTCTGGTTGCCAGTAAGTTTTGCACTGGTGACAAGTGACATTCTTGGGATGCTGTTCATCTTTCTCTGGTATTTTCACCATAGAGAACATCCTCAGAGAGATGTATTCATGACCCTTTTCATTTATAAGCTAAAACAGTCCATACCACCAGTGTCCACAGATGCCACTCACTCAAAATCTTCTTTCTTTGAAATAGAGTGACAAATGAATTCAAGTATCTTTTCTACAGTTATAAATTGAGTTTTAAAAGGCTAATGCCATCATCTTTTTCTCTAGCACACTGCAACCCAGTCTCTGTCTACCATGGTATTGACACCAATCCAGCAAGTTCCTTGCCTGAAGAAGTCCTCAGTAGGAAAGTTACAGCAGCACTGGTGTTTACCTTAGTCCTTCTTGTCTGAGAACTATATTGTTAGGGCTTTGGCTTTTTAAAAACTGCACGCTATACTTAGGCAGCAGAAAGATAGATCCAAGCATGCTTCCTGCATTTTCCTTTCTTGGAAGATGCTTCTAGTCGCTGTTTGTTTTGAAGAGAAATAGATGAATACACTCTAAGAAAAAAGACATCCTGGGCCTGGCAACATAGATCAGTGGCAGAGCACTTGTCTAACATGCTGAGGACCTGGGTTCACTCCAAATCTCTATAGAAAATGAGAAACTTAATTCTTCGAAAGACAAACACTCTTGCCTTTCGTCTCTCTCACCCATTGTACTTTATAGACTGGAAGAAAATTGGTTCACATGGTGACTGATCATAGCTGATTTTTTTTTCTATCTGTATCATGTGCTCACTGGTATGTGATATTTTTAGCAGCCCCTTTTCCTTGGGTGGAGATTCTTGCTCACAATTCTTAAAGGAAAAAAGAAAACTGCAGTAATACACTTCTTGTAGACATATTCATGCAATTTATTCATTCAATAGAAGTATGTGATGGGGACCACTTGTCCATACGGAAGGCCATGATAGTGAAGTCAGCAGTTCTAAGTCAGGAAGCTCATCAGGAGAGTCTTATACCATGCTTGATGACAGGCTTAACTTAATCCCTAAATCACTTTTTATTTCAACCCATTCTCTGCCCAAACATGAAAGGCAGATACTCATTACCATCTTTACTCCTGGATCCAGTGTCTTTTATTTAAACTACTAGTGTTCTCATCTGCTGTTTCGTCTCCTAACTTATCTGTCTTTACCTTCTTCCAACTTCTTCCAAAACACTTCCTGTGAATATTTATTTTCCTAAATCTTTTATCATTTGGCATGTTTTCCCTTTTTACATCTACGTAAATTGTATTACTCTTTAATTACTCAGGGTTCTTTCCTCTGGGAGCATTTTGAGTTCCCTTTTTGAAACCCAACTTCTTTAGTCAAGAGGTATCAACAGAGTGTCTCTGTTCACACAGCCTACACCAACTTAAATTTCCAACCATGTTCCAATCCACACAGAGTGTCAATGTTCCAGAGAGGGCTCTCCAAGCTCATTTCTTAAGAGAAAGATGAGCAGAGCTCTAAGTGACACCCACTAGACACATGGGGAAAATAAAGTTGGTACTATAAACACTGAGGCTTTCTAAATAGTGTTTTGCTACAATATAACTCAGTTCATCTTAAATGACATCATACCATAATTTCCTTCTACCTTTTTTATTTTCCTGTCTTCTATTATTATTCTGAGTCTTTCACTTGCTTCTAAGCTACTAGTCTTATAAAGTCCTATGATCTCTCATTTAGTCTTTCTCCATCTTTCTCCTTATTCTTCCCTATATATGCTCCATCTAGATCTGGGTAAAATCATTGGCCAAGAATTAGAACAAAGGTTTTACAATACTTACCTTCATGGTAAGTAGGCAACAACTAGCACACCACACAGGTGTTCACCAAGCTCTGAAGTTTAAAGAGATAGCCAGGCCATTTATCTCACGCAATGTTCAGAAAACAAATTATACTAATACACAGTAGACTGTAAGAGCAAGAGATGCTGCAAAATATAAAAGCAAAATTTCAGACTCTGGCTTCTCTAGAATAAGTTCAAGGTGTCTTGTGTGTTGATGAGATACTATTGTCTCATTAAGTATGCTTCCATCTTTTTTTCCTAACTGTTCGTGTTTTCTTACACTTGACCAATTTATTCTTATTTCCTAATCCTGCATCAATTTAGTATTAAATCTCTGATAAAAATGATTAATTATCAACTCTTAATTTTTAACTGTAGAAATAAACAAAAAGTTGATATGAACATTTCTGGAGTAGCATGGCATGGAGTAACAATTTCAACTCCCTTCACATGTGTGAGTCAATAAACATTTGCCAGCTTGTCAGCTATATGTAGTGGTATCAAGCTTTCTGTTGCATGATGTAATTAACATTGTCTGGAGTGCAAGTGAGTGCATGCAAACCAATAAAATAATAGCGTCAAAAGGCTCTTGGGCTTCAAAGCAAGTTGTTTAGCCTCACTGAATGTAAAGATGATCCCTGGGAAAATAATATTTCCAACTTGTGGGAGGTCAGCTGCAATTTTAATACTGCTCTGATCTCTACCAGCATCTACTTTCTAGCAAATATTCCTTGACTTGTTAATTGCTGGACCATTCATTGTCAATAATCGAAGACTTAAATGCATTCTTAATAGTGTAATCCAGTTGTACACTTACTATTCAGTAGAGTGTTAACAAGTGCACTTCTTATGAAAATTACATTAGTGCACCACTCTTTATTGAATATGAGTATTCCTCTAAGTGGCCAGAGAGAGCTGTATTAGGGCCAGAGAATAGAGCAGAATAATTATAACAGAGAACACAAAATGAATGACTACATCAAAGTAAAATATGTATCGAGAACTTGCTATTATTATATGCCACTCAACAATTAAATACTTCATGTGAATTATCTTCTACAGTCATGTCAGCTACTAATCTTACTTTCAAAAGTAAAAGTCCAGGCTTGGAAGTGGGTTAATTATTTAAAGCAACAGAGTCAGAATTTTGGATCTGGCGTTGCCGTAAAGATCTAGCAATGAAGTAAATAGGTACCTGGTTTCTTCTTGGAGGAAAATGGAGGGACAGTAGTATGGGAATTTCAGAAAGAAGGAGTCAGTAACAGAAAAAAAATCAAAGGGAAAGAAAGAGAGAAAAGGGGTAAGAGTGAGAAGAAGGGAATGGAGGAGAGGGGGGCTTGAGATCTCTAGTATTTTGTCTTTATGAATTTATTTACAGACAAATACTCAGTTTAAATTCGGATATTTGTAAAAGCTCATGTTATAAACAGCATTACTACATCTATTTTACACCCAATGCAAAATAGCATTAATTTTATTATAACAGGTACTGAAGGAAATGATAATTATTTCTATCTTTGCCTGAAATTGTTACTAGTAATGTTGACAATGGCAGGGGGCAGGGGCATTACTTAGACTACTGGGTGTATATATACACGGACTTAACGTTTTTAATATATTGAGGTTCAACTGCATCATAAGAACAGGAAAATGGGACCACTCATTTGAAAACAGTGATTGAACACCCAGCCTGTGCCACTACTGCATTAAGTGCTGAGAAAAAGACTGATAAATATGATAATTGATGTATATGTTCATGAGAGGGACCTTGTCGAACTGAGTTGTGAATCAGAAAAACTTCCAGCCATTATTGGTTGAAATTGTGCACAGGGTAATGAAAACCTTATAAAATCTGGAAGCAGCAACAAGTTTTACCCAAGAATTTGGGAATTAAACTGAAAGCGTTTATCAGCTTTAAATAACTGCATAGTACTTCGTTGGAATTATATGCTACTTATAGATATATCTGTCAGTGGACATTTGGGTTGTTTCCATATCTATGTGAATAGAGCTACTTGAACACAGGGTTACAGGCAATGCTCTGACAGTCTAAGTTCAACGATTTGACATATACATATATACAACAACAAGCTTGCAGGAATAGATAATAGATCTGGTTTTATATTTGAGAACCTGTATACTATTTTACACAACTGTACTATTTTGTTATGGGGTACAAGATGGTTTCAAATTCCTCCATAATTCCAACTCTTACAGAGTTTTTGTTGTTGTTATTTATTTGTTTTTGTTTCCAAAATTGTAAGCCTCTAGTGGAGTGAGATAGAATATTACTCATTGATTGACCTTAGTTTCCTTACAGATTAGTGCTGTTGAGTATCTTCCTGTAAGCCTTAACTTTTTTATTTTTTAATTTTTTATTGATTTTTATTGAGTTCTACATTTTTCTCTGCTCCCCCTGCCTCTTTTTTAAATGCCTATCCAAATATGTTTCTTATTTTTACCTGGGTTAACTTTTCTGTTCTACAATTGAGGTTTTAGGGTTGTATGTATTATGAAAATTAACATTTTATCAGGTGTATTATTTGCAGATAATTTATTACATTCTTTAGATTTCTGTTTCAACTATTCAAAATTCATAAAAAAGAATTCTATCATTTTATATATATATATATATATATATATATATATATATATATATATATATATATGAACAAATCTCATATAGTCAAAGAATGGCATTTACCACAGATGAAGGAGGAAGCTATGAGTGTTACTGAGTGAGCAGAAAGCTGTGGCTGTACATGAGTAACTCCCAGACATTTGCTGTAAAACATAGATAATAATAGTGTTTTGTACTTGATTTTTAATATTTTATGTCTTCATTGGGAGTCTCATGCATGCGTGTATACAACGTATTATGATCATATTCATCCCCTATATCTCCTCACCAATTTCCCCCCAAACCAGCAGTATGGCCTGTTCTAAACTTGTGCCCTCTTCCTTTCATTCTTCACGCCTTCTATCCCACTGTGTCCAGTCAGTGCTGCCAATATGTGCACGTGTGCGGGGCCATCTACTAGAGTAGGGGAAACCTACCAGTAGCCACATCCAAAAAGAAGACTATCCCTCTTTTAGTTCCTAATTGTCGATAGCTTCTTACCTTGGAGTGGGCCTTGTGAGCACCTTCCTATCTATGCTGGAGCTTGACTGGTTTGATCTTTCTTTAATACAGTACACATATTTAAAATGTTTTTCTTTTATTTTTGAGATTATAATTTAATTACATCTTTCCTCCCATCCCTTTCATCCTCCAAAACCCTCCCAATACATTTCTTATTCTCTTTTGAACTCAATGTTTCTCTTTTTGTTAATTATTATTACATGAGTATATGTATATTCCTATATCTTCTTAGAACTCATGATATTTCTGCTACTTCAAAAGAGACCTAAGGAAACCTTTTGAGATAATGGTTGTGTTTATTACTTATATTTCAGTGATTGCAACATGCCAAATTGTACATATTAATTATATATAGGCTTTTAAAATAAAATAATACTGCAAGAGAGACAAACAATAAAAGTTGCATATATAAACCAGATTTAATGAGCATATTTATTAATTCACTAGCCCCACAAACAGTTACAGTTCACAGCTTAAATAGGTAAAGTAAAGAGAGAGACACTAAAAGAAGAAGAAGAGGAAGAGGAAAAGGAGGAGGAGGAGGAGGAAAGCAATTAATGGACTTAGAACTTTAACTAAGTAACACATCACTTACCTAATATGCATGAAGCCTGTGGTTCTATCCCCAAAACAGTCCCCTTGGAAGAAACTCATCTATACTTGATAAAGAATCCAGATTTTTCCAATGGAAATTTCATCATCTAAACAATGCAATTAAACCTCTGCATTTCCTTGCCTGTCTGAATTCTCACCCATCAACACATTCTCCAATCACACCACTTTCGTCAAGGGTCAAGCACCAAGGTGTTTACCAATCCCGTACTGTTTTAACTATCTGACCATGGATTTAATCCACTGGATAATTTTCTTTTTCTTTTCCTTCATATACCAAAGGAGTTTCTACTCCTTTATATCACAGAGGAGCCAAATAAGTCTTTATTTTTTTTATTGATTTTTATTGAGCCAGAACCTGGAAACAATATAGATGCCCCTCAACTGAAGAATGGATAAAGAAAGTGTGGCACATCTACACATTAGAGTACTACTCAGCAGTAAAAAATAATGACATCTTGAATTTTGCATGCAAATGGATGGAATAAGAAAACATTATTCTGGGTGAGGTAACCCAGACCCCCCCAAAAAACCAAATATGGTATGTACTCACTCATAAGTGGATACTAGTCATAAACAAAGGACAAGGAGCCTATAGTTCAGGATCCTAGAGAAACTAAGTAACCTTAGTGAACCCAAAGAAAAACATGTATAGACCTCCTGGAAATTGGAATCAGACAAAAATTTGGGAGCAGGGGGGACAAGGGGTAGAAGGGAGGTTGAGGAGAACTTGAGGGAATGGGATAGTTGAAATGGAGGAAGGACAGATATGAAAGCAAGAAAAGAGATATCTTGATTGAGGGAGCCATTATGGAATTAGCAAGAAACCTGGCTCTAGAAAAATGCCCAAGAACCCAAAGGGATGACCCTCAACTAAGACCCTAAGCAATAGAGGAGAGGGTGTCTGAACTGACCTTACCCTGTAGTCAGACTGATGATTATCTTACATATCACCATAGAACTTTCATCCAACAACAGATGGGGACAGAGGCAATGACCCACATCACAGCACTGGACTGAGCTCCCAAGTTTCAGTTGAAGAGTGGAAGGAGTGAGAGTATGAGCAAGGAATTCAAGACGATGAGGGGGTCATCCACTGAGACAGTTTGCTTGAGCTAATGGTAGCTCACCAACTTCAACTGGACTGGGAGTGAACAAGCATGGGAACAACTAAGCCCCTCTGAAGGGGATTGACAGTTGGGGCAGACAGAGAGGCCACTGATAGTTACACTGGGGTGTGTCTCTACTGCTTATACTGGTTTCATGGGATCCTATTCTCTTTGGATGTAAACCTTGCTCAACCTAGATGTAGTAGGGAGGGCCTTGGCCTTTCCACTGGGCGGGGTGCATGGCTCTCCCTTAGGGTTGGAGAGGTGGGGTGGGAGGATCTGTGGAGGGAGATGGAGGGGACTGGGAGGCGGGGACGGATTGGGAATTTGGATTGGTATTTTTTTAAGTAATAAAAAAAATTAAAATGAAGGCCATGCCATATGCAAGTTGCCCTAACAGGTCACAGTTGTAGGAAATAGGGAGAGCATGGTCAATTCCTCTATTTTAATGTTTGGCAAGTTTTCATAGAGGAAAATACCCTGGAACTAACAAGAAGAAAAAAAGTTCCAGGCTGAGGAAACTTAATTTACAGAGTCCCAAAGGGATAAAAGAACCTGGAATAACCTCATTCCTAGGTCAGAGTTGGAGTTACATAGGACAAGAAAGCAAGTGAGGTTGGGGATATGAAACCAAAGAGGCAGGCAGGTTCCAGATCCTAAAAGGGATATCCATTATCCTAAGAGTTTGGGGTTTTGTCTTGTAGATGACTGAGAGCCAATGAAGGAAGATAAACAATAGAAAATAAATAAATAGGACTGACGTTTGGTTTTTATAAAATAAATAAGTAAAATTGCACTTACTCATTATTTTGTCATAGAAAAGGAAATTGGAAGTCCAGATCTTTGGATTCTGGAGCCAAAATATTACTTTCTGTTTCAACATCTGTTTATTGAAATATAAGCCATCAGGGAACTGACTGGTGTATTTATATGCATAACCTTATATTTGTGTTCCTTTCTATCTTGTTCAGAAAGCTTATTTTGCAGTGAATAATAGTTACACAGAGACATATGGCTTGCATGAGTGCTGAGAGTAAGTGGCCACACGTGCTTGTCCTTAGATGAGTCATCTATATTAACCTCCCCTTACCCTACGCTCAGGCTGCATCTTGGAAGAATGAATGAAAAGTACATAAGGACCAGAGGATGATGTAACATACTTTTTCTGTCTCACCAGCCAGCTCCCAAATAATGGCATGGAGATTTCTTATCAATTGTCAAGGCTTGGCCTATAACTTAGGCGTGTTCCTAACTGGATCTTATAGCCAATTAACCCATTTATATTAATCTACATTCTATCATGTGTTGCTACCTCTCTTCCATCTAGCACCTCCTGTTTCCTTTCCATGTCTTGTGGCATCTCTGTGCACCTAGAATCTCCTCCTTTTCCTTTCTTTCCCTGGAAATCCCTCCTATATCTCCTGCCTAGCTATTGGCCATTCAGCTTTTTATTACACCAATCATAGCAATGTATCTTCACGCAGTGTACAAACATCCTGCAACAGTATGAAGAGGAGAGATGTGAAATTCTGGTCATGACACGACTGATGCATACATCAGTTCAGAACAACTGTGGTTGCTTGCACAAGAGTTACACATGATAAAAATAGCCAAATTTCCATCCCGAGTAGTGAAGGAGCTCTTGAGGTTCCATCCTTACCTGAGAAGTTATGCCAGTGGCCAAGTAGTAATGGAAGAAGAGTCACTTTTCTTTGGTATTATGACTGTAGGTAGGTTACCCAATTCCCAGTCAGTAGGTCTACAGTCATTCATACAAGGTTAGCTCTAACTGAATTCAGTGACCTATTATTAATGATAATAATAGTAAGAAGACATGAAGTTGGTAGGGAGTTTGGGTCAAGTAGATTTTTGGGAGAGTTGGAGGGAAGTAGTGGATTATAGATAAGATCAAAATGCAGTGTCCATACATATGAAATTTGCAAATAAAAACACAAATACAAAATAAAGTAAACATCTAACTTTTAATGTATAACGTTTGAATATTTAAAATGTAGAGAGATATCTTCAGATGGGAAAGCAGTTAAAAGGTGAGTGGGTAATGTGTGCAGTGACTCCTGAAACATCACTTGTAGGCATTGGCTAAAAAGATGAATCCAACTGAACACTAACTCAGCCAGGATAAAGAAAAGGGTTCAAGAGAGGCAGGTTTGTAGTTAGGTTTTCCTGCCGACAAAGAAAAAGATAAAAAGCATAACCAATGGTTAGAAAGAGGAACATGTGGGAAACAGAAAGAAAGGTGAGAAAGATGTTGAGTAAAAATGAGCAGAACATCCTGATGACACTCGGGGGAGCCATGGATCTAGGGGAAGAGGAGCTGGGATTGATGAATGAAGTGTTCCAATGAGAACAGATGAGGGGCTCATATCCTCAGAGAACTGTCATACTGGTGAAATGCTAAATAATTTCTGAATTGTGGGGCTGTGAGTAAAGCATAATTTTCTCATTTCAAAAATGATCATTATCTCTCAGTGGAACTGTTTGCAGAAATACAGCATTTCCTGGAAAAAAAAATGTAATAATACTGTAATGGCTTTACTCACATTGTGAGAGGGAAAAAAAGTCACTCAGAGTTCTCCACTTTCTTCCTGAGAACTTAATATTCCATCTTGATGGGTTACTGTAGTTATCAACAGAGAATGCATAATCGGAAAATTCATGATAAATGGAGTCAGAGATCAATAAATGATAGTAATTCAAAGCACTGAATCCACGGAAGCCTTAACTATGCATACTACCCTGAAAGCAAATGATCCTCAATATTTATTTGAAACTAAATTGAAATCCATAAAACATTATATAGCACAAATTTCCTCTCAGTGTAAGAGATATTATAACAACCATCTATGGTTACAGTGAATATGTTGATATGAAATTAAACATTGATAAAGACATCAGTCTGAACACATACCCTTGCTGAAGACAGTGATTTCATCCTTATCTTCCCTCGTCTCAATTTCATTAAGTGGTTTCACACATATATGACCATGTCACCCCTTCACTTGCCTTTTCTACTGTGCATTGCCTTCTCTCTCACTCCCTTCATTCACAACTCTTACACTAGCTTTGCCTCTATTGAGCATGAAAGAAGTATTTTAAAACTATGTTCCATTGTGCTTCCATAAAGAGCATGCTTCCTAAAACTAAATCAGACTCAGAATACTAATCTGAAATACATTGCTCATTGTTGAAGGCTGTATACATAATTTATTAATGGGCACTTTCTCCAGGATAATGAAAGTACATGTGTCTCAGGGTTGGTATTGCTGAGATGAAACGCCATGAAAAAACACAAATTGGGGATGAAAGGTTTTATTTGGCTTTCACTGCCATGGTGCTGTTCATCACCAAAGGAAACCAGGACAGGAACTCAAACAGGGCAGGAACCTGGAGGTAGGAGTTGATGCAGAGGCAAAGAACGTGGAGGAGAGTTCTTTATTGTTTTCTGAGTCTGCTCTCTTAACAGAAGTCAGAAACACCAGCCCAGGAATAGCACCACCCCTAATGGCCTAGGCCTTCCCCCATAATCACTAATTAAGAAAAGCGCCTACAGCTGGATCTCATGGGCGTACTTTGTGAGTTGAGGTTTCTTCCTTTCAGATAACTCTAGCTTGTGTCAAGTTGACATAAAACTAGCCAGGAAAACATGTTTCCATCTCATTCCAGCTAAGACATCTTAAAGAACAAACTTTGGCCTGGCTATTTAAAGGTTAACTTGGACACATGCTTAGAACTTAAAATTACAATTGGTTCTGTGCTCTTGAACTCTAAATAACAACAAAAAATTGATAACTCTGAGACTGGGAATTGTGTGAAAAGATGACTATGTCTCACAAATTGATCTGTGTCTAATAGACCCCATAGGTAAAGTCAGTCCCTCTTGTGTGTGCATATAGGTACATACACATGCATTTATGTATCCATATGTGGAGTCAACTTAGAGATTGAAGAGATCTTTGTCTACAAGAGGAAATGGAGGCCCCAAAGAGGGAAGAAAGAATGAACAGGAGAGAATTTTTAATATTACCTATGGGCTCAGAATAATTTGCATATTTTCAAGGTTTGTTTTATATTGTTCTCTATAGTAGGGACCCAAGTTTCATTAAAGTTAGCTACAAAAGATGTGGTTTGATTGTAGTATATTATAAAGGAATTCTTAGACTTTCTTCTATCATTCATTGATAAGATCGATCTGGAAGTGTCTGCTCACAAGGAAGAGGGCCGTGCTACACCAATAATGTCAAAGAGAACAGAGCCCCAGGTGGGGCTGAGTAATGATCTCTGTGTATTCAGTCTTAGGAACAGCATCAAGTGCCACAAGTGTGAGAAATACAATCCTTCAGGTGAAGTTAGACTCTGTAATCAAGTTAAATGAGTGATACTGACTCCAAGTTAGCTGAATCTGAATCTGAATCATTTTCTAGTAAGGACCAACCTGTTCTTACTTGGCAAAACCAGAGTTGTGGTATATTGCTCATCTGCTGGGCTTTGTCTTTGCTTCAGTTCACCCATCTGCAGGGATTCCAATACATGATAGAAGGCCTGCCACTTCAGAACTTTAAAGTGATCAAGGGATAACTCCCTTAGTGAGAGCTCTTTATCTAATGGAAATGTCCTTGAGCCATAATTAAAATCGTGATTGTGACGGTCCTTAAGAAGTGTTGAAAATCAGAGCCACAGAGGATTCCAGGAATGAAAAGTTCCCTATCTTAAGAATCACTTGACTAGCCATCCCTTCTATAGCCGACATTTCACAAAATGTTGGCAGTTTAGAACACCAACTATATGAGAAGCCTAATTGAAATGCTATGCATCAAAATAGACAGTGTTTGAAATAGCCAAGCTCTGGAACTGAACATCAGCTCTTTATTATAATTTATACTATTTATCTCTGATATCTACCATTTACATAAACCTGTTCATTGGACAAGTGTATATGCATTGGAACCATGTGCAGTTTAATGTAGCAGGCAGTAGGTAATTAAGAAGTTTCTTCTTTTCTATTTGTCTCTTACCTTATAGCATTAACTGTCGACTCATACCTGACCTCCCTAAGTCAAATGAAGTGTGCTTCTCTGTAAGGTCTGTAGAGTCAGCAAAAAGAGGAAGCAAACAGTCAAACATAAAGGAAGTCAACTTTGCAAACATCTAATCATGTGGGTTGAGCACATGCACAATATAAAAAGACTGACCATGAGTATAAACTGGAGAAAGGGAAAAAGTATTGAATTGTTTGAAGGTTCTTGTTTTGTTAGAGAAATAGTAAAATTGTTAGTTATTGTAAATTCTGATAAAGTTTGTGCTTGGGGCTCTAGGGCTACCACTAAAATTAAATTTAAAAGTTATGTAACAAGTTAATGGGGGTGAACAAAATTAAAGCAAGGCAGTGTTAATACTAAAGAATCAACAAATAATCAGTACATACAGTAACAAATAAATATACAACAGCAATTTAAAGACTGATGAGAAAGGACAGTTGGGTGACTCATGGGGTAAAGGTGTTAGCTGCTGAGCCTAACAAACCATTTAGTTACCTGGAACCCATACAATGAAGAGAGAACAACCACCCACAAGCTGTCTTCTGACCCCCACACATGCATTATGGCACATGCCACCCACACACATTTATATACAGACACAAAAATATACAGCTATAATAAAATTTAAAGATTGAAGAAAAGTGAACACAATTATCTGAGAAGCTGTAAAGAGCTATGATAGTAGGCATCTGTTGGTCATCAGGAAACCACCCAATGAGATGATGGCTTTCTGCGTTGTAATTGGTGAGTACAGCCGTGATTATAGATCCCTGGGAGTCGAGCATTGCACACTAATGAAGCGAACTGCAAGGGTCTAGCATCCATCTTGACACCTGGGAGGAACAGCAAGAACGTGAGTTGAGTGGAGTCACACTGTTTGCTAGGCCCAGAGCCTTGCTGTGCTGGCTTTCTGCCTGTTATAATGTATTAGAACTCTACAGGACAAAAGCCTAATTTACAAAGGAGGGAACTGACATGAGGAGCAAGCCTGAACGTGCTTGCTTTCAACACATTCTGCACACAGTCTTCAGAATTTAGTTGGTTCCCACAGACAAGCATTTGACAAATTTACTGAAGCCTCTCCTCACGTGTTTATAAGGTGGAGATAAATATTACTGTAAGATGCAAGGAAAAGAGATGCCAAGCAGAGAGTCAGGTAGTGTAAAATGCTTAGCAAAATAGGTGTTCTGTAATTAAGGGTTAACTCATGAAATTTTTGTTGTAGGTATCCCATATGATAAGGAAAGGTGGAGGAATTCAAAGCTAAATTGTCTATTTGTAAAAAAAAAAAAAAAAAAAAAAAAAAAAAAAAAAAAAAAAAAAAAAAAAAAAAAAAAAAAAAAAAAAAAAAAAAAAAAAAAAAAAAAAAAAAAAAAAACCTTTGGTTCTTCCACTACACTTCACTTTCCTGAAATTCCAGAGGGAGAAATGTGAAGATAAAATGGTGATCTCTGGGGTTTATGGAGGGTACAGGAATGGTAGAGAAAAGAGGAAAGAGGACAGTTGGACATTAGCAACTATATGCAAGCATATAGAGATCACAGTGCATATCATTATTATATACAATCAATGTGCATTAAGAAATAAACTGCTGTAGCATCTATGAAGAAATATTAAGGAAAGGCTGTGGTGTAGAGCAGTGCAGGCAGGTAAACTTGGACTTGAGAATTCAAGCTTCACTAGAGGCTTATCATAGGACAGAGGGTTTAACTGATTCATTTCCTCCAGTTACTCCTGTCTTCTGAAGCTTCCACCACCTTCCATCTTCCTGGCTCTACTAGGTATGTTCTAAGTCTTCATTCAACACATGAACCTTTGAGGAACAGCCAAATTCAAGCATATCAGTCTCTTATAGCACTAGGTGAGTCCTAAGTCAAATATGTTGCACTTATTGTTTGTAATTTGTAATTTTCTACATGTCAGAGTCAAGGAAATTATATTTCAGAGGTAAGGAGACTAACCAGGTTCACACATCTGGAAATGAAATGGAAGGTGGGCTCCAGGAAGCTGCATGCCATCATCTTTCCACCACAGAACTATTTTTTTTTTTTTGCTCTTAACTCTTACTTTCCTGAAAGTGTTATCCCTAGGAGACAGACTACACAAATCAGAGCAAGGCAAAGAAATTGGCTAAGCATCACGGTCCACCGTCTTTTAATTTTTTGTATTTATTAGTCTATGTGTGTATGTGTGTTTGTGAACCGCGTGTGACTACAGGCAAATTTGTACCACTGTGTTTGTGTGTGTGTGTGTGTGTGTGTGTGTGTGTGAGAGAGAGAGAGAGAGAGAGAGAGAGAGAGAGAGAGAGAGAGAGAGAGAGAGAAACAACTGTCAGCAGTTAATTCTCTCTTTCCACATTGCTTTTGCAGCAAGAGCCCTCTGATTTCTACCATGCTTTGTATTCCAGGTTAGCAGGCACATGATGCTCCCAGGAAACTCTCCTGTCGACTACTCTCATGTTGCCATAGGAATGCTGGGGTTACAGATGAACACCATCCCCTCAGGCCTCTTTCACTTGGACTCTGGAGATAGAGCTTGTGTCACCAGATTTGAAGCACAAGACTATTCATGCTTTTCTGTAGGGTTCATACTTAGCTGACCTCAGTCTACAAAGTCATCTAACACTAAAGGCATATGCTTCCAATTGTTACGAACAGGGTGTAAACTTTATTAGGCTTCAGTTGTCTCCAAATGGGTGTGGTCTACAAACAATTTCCCTAGGGACTTTGTCACTTCCCACATGGAGAGATTTCTGTTCTGGGAGTTTCAACTGGGGCCCAATAGGAAGCCTCCAGTGTATAATATATGAACATTGATTTATATCAAAGGATAGCTTTTCTTGGTGCAATATCCCAGACCTCTTATTACTTACTCCTTGCCTGTCTCTTCAGTCTCAGATTCCAGCATTTTTTTTTTGATGTCCTCCCATGACAAGCTCTCTGAGAAACTGGAGTAAATATTTTCACCAGTTTCTTTACTTAGTCCAAATACCACCTTCTTCCATTCCTCCGGAAAATTTTCTTCTCTTCTTAGCTTCACTTCTGTTCAAGGTTCAATTCTGTCTTTCCAAATGGTCCATAGACCGTACTCAGACACATTATTTTACAGTAGCTTTGTAAGTATGCTCATGATCTCCCATGAGCTGACAAGCCCTTTGAAGACAAAGTGTGTATGCCCCTCATCTCTGATCTGTATCCACTGACTCTAGAATAGGGCCTGACCTAAGATGGTGCTCAGTGAACTTAATCATTGTATCAAATTAATGGTTTTAGCCCTGCTCACACTAGAAAGCACCCAAGGACCTTTTGAAACTCATAAAATATCTAAAAATCTTAGATTAATTGATCTCCCAATTTGACCTCACAATGTTAATTTTCAAGCCACCATGGGTAATTTTACATTCTGTGGAGTTTTAAAACCATGGAAACAGACTCAGTTAGCTCATGATTTAGGCTCTTACAGTTTATGGCCATATTTCTCCCCAGAGGATAGTCTTTGGTTCAGTTGCATTTTCTACAACTCCCTGCTGTTAGCGTTTTTTTCTACTGCATAGCTATGTGTTTGTAATCATAATATATTTATCTTTTCTATTAGAATTTAAGCTTTTGAAGCTCAACGTATGCCACACCAACTAACAAGTACATAATTATATATTTAGCGCATTACAGAGTCTTCCACACAGCAGAGGTCAATAAAGTTTTATAAATATATTATAATCCTGACTTGTGTCCAACCAATATATAATTTTGTTATGCAAATTACTAAGCAAAACATTTATGGAAAGAGTAGGCATGTGAGGGGTATGTTTGTATAAGAAGATGTAAAAATTTCTTTTAAACCTACCATAAGGATTTCTCATGCTACTATCTAGTACAAAACAGCTCATATATTTGTGGGATATATGACTTTACCATTAGGCAAATGCAGATAAGGACTTGAGAATATTATGGGTCTTTTCTCCAAGATAAGAGGCACATTGTGATTAAACCAAATGCAACTGATCCCTACTTAAGGGACTCCAGGAGACTCCAGGAGAGTGGGTTTGTTGAACAGGAACTTCCTTTGAATGTTCCTGGGAAAGAGTTAGACTGTGTCCCACCAGATAGTGTTGGTTCACACCTTTAATCCCAGAATTCGAGAGGCAGAAGCAGGTGGATCTCTGTGAGTTCGAGGCCAGCCTGGTCTACAGAGTGAGTTCCAGGACAGCCAGGCTACACAGAGAAACCCTTATAAAAAGTGATGACTTATAAAAAAGTGAGTTTTCAAAAAAGAAAAATCACTGTGTTCCAGTTTTAAGAACACAGGAAGCACCAATTTTATGCTGTTGACACTTTGATTGTGGGTATCCACATGCCACATATATAGCATGAATTCTAGAAGGTAGTGAAAAAGAAGTATTAAAGGTATCTGTGCAGAGATCTGAAAAGTATTGTATCTGACTACATTCAAATGCAGAGTCTTCTAAAATATTTAGACCATAAATATTCTCTAGCAAAAAGAGGTTCAAAGTAAGGATACCCAGTACTTCTTTCAGAAGTACAAAAGAAAGGTAAGGTCCCAAATAACCTGGAATTAAATGAAGCAAGGTTGCTGTTCAACTGTCCTGGGAGTTAAGATAGACTTACATAAACACAACAGTTATTGTTTCATTCAACCCTTACTATCAAAGATGGGGAAATTAGATAGTAACTTTTAAGCTCAGGACCCAAGATGGAGACTAAGCTAAGAAGTTTGAAAGATGCTTAGATTTTTTAAAGGAGGAAAAAAAAGTGAGAACGAAGAGTTCAACCTTGGAGAGCCAAGGAAACCCTTAATGTCAAGTTGAAGCTCCAATAGATTCTTACAGGTTTAGTGTGCTCAGAGGACTTTGCGTTGAATAAAAGACAGGAGGTACAGAAGAAAAACTACTCTGGACAGAGTTAGTGGTTTCTTTTTAATCTTAATTAATGGACTATAGTCAATGGTCAATGGCCTAATGGTCAATGCCCCAAAGATAACAGTGTATGTCTGCCTTTGCAATTATATGTGTACATGCTTGTGTTCACGTGTGTGTGCTCACAGCATGAATTTTTCAGCTCAGAACATATTGTGTAAACTTATTCTACATGAAATTTATCTTCATCATAGGGATCTTTGCTCACTTTTTAAAATTTTATTGATACATCATGTCCCTTTTGTAAAAATGAAGAAAACACACTTATAAAAGACTAAGGAAGAAGGAACAGGTAAGAGAACTCTATTTCTCTTCATTTCCTGGCCTAAACTCTATAAAATGGGGCAGCTGTTCCTGCTTCTTCCAAGATTGTATACCAAGATGTTTAGATAATGTTCACTGTTTCTCAAACTATTCAAGATCCTAGACTTTCTCAGATTGTATTAGTCAGGAAGAGAATTTATAGAATCAATATCTCCTCCCAGAATGACTTACAGGCTATAACCTAGTTGTTCCAATAATTGCTGGCTATGAATGGAAAGTCCAGGAATTCAGGCTGGATATCTCAACTGGTCTTCAGTCTATGTTGGAATCCCAAAGAAGTAGACTTCAATGCCAATAAAGGGATGGATATTCTAGGAAGCCATTGGAAAACAAGCAAAGAACGAAAGCTTCCTTCTTCCATGTCCATATATAGACTTCCAGCAGAAGATATATTCCAGATTAAAGTTGTACCTTCCCACCCAAGATCCAGAGCAAATGTCTATATTTTTCTACCTCAAAGGTCTGGAATAGAAGTGGATTCTCCCAAACAAAATTAACCTCGCAAAAGTGTGTCCTCCATTCCTAGATTATAGTTCATTCCAGATTTAGTCAACTTGACAACCAAGAATAGTCATCATACCAATCCAAACTAAATATGATATATGACATGGTCAAGCATAAGATGATGGGTATTCCACTGCCAGTGCTCAAAATGGTGAATTATGATTTATGCCAAATAATAAACTCAATAGATTGGGTAGTCGGTATTTGAAAGATGAGATAGTTGTTACTGTGATCTTGATCTTCTTTGATCAATTTCATTCATCACAGAGGGTTTGCCTTCTTGGATGCCCCCTGATATTTCCTATTAAAGTAGTGGGCATAAGCTTTCATGTTCATGCCATGTTTCTCCTCAACCGTGACAAAATCGGATGACTTGTAAAAAGGTGGGCCTCCTGTTTTGCCTCTCCTTTGAGAATATGATCTCATGAGCATTTACCCCATTCTTTACTGGGAAGAAAAGTTCAAGGGTTGATATGCCAGTGACAGATTTTGGTACTGAAGTGGTAGCTCATATTTGCTATTTTGGAGAATTAGAAATAAGTGTCTTGTCAATGAAACTGACCTATGGAGGGAACTATACAGTAAACCTGAAGAGAAAAACAATGAAAAGGGGGCTGAGAAAGTAGATCACTGAATGATTGTGTAGTTCTCATGAGTCATGAGTCTGTTTAACTCATCTCTCTATTATGAATGAGTTCTGTGTATTCTTAATAAAAAGGAAAGGAAGTATCTATCCCTTAAACTTGAGAAGATATCCATTCATATATATATATATATGACCATCTGATGAGCTGGCATGTTGGATCCATGGAAGAGAATGACATTAAATGATGACCTCAGTTTTGTGTGAGGGAATGCTAACTACCTTGATTTCATCATGGCATGATATGCAGATGAGTCAAGTGCAATCTTGAGTCCCACAAATAAATACATGATATGACAACTTCAAAAGAAAAAACATACTCCAATAAACTCTCAGATTGTAGCAAATTAGAATCCAGGTTTCCAGGATATAGACCTAGGTCTGAAACACTGATTTGATTTGAAGATGTAAACTACAATGATCTTTATGGGATATTTCACAAATGATTTTGAGATTAGTTACTTAGCACCCTTAACCTGCAGTCCATTCATGAGTAACCTTACCACTGATGACTTACAAGTTGTAAGCCACTGCCAATTATTCACAACTAGAATCCTGGTTAGATAATTATTGTTAGCCATAATGCTAACTTGTTTGCATCAGTTAATTGTTACAAGTGAAACTGAATACTATTATTTAGATGGATTTAAGCAGCTCAAAAAAAAATCCATGCATCCTGAATAAACGGCATGAGATCAATCTATTGATAATAGAAAAGAGGCTTGAATAAAGCTTATAAGTACTTTAGACTCATATTTGATTCATAACTCAAATATGAATGGGGCTAGACACTTTTGAATCACTCTTATTATTGAAAAAAAAGAAAGGAAAAAACCTTTAACAAGGCCCATATTATAACAATGTAAGGAATTATAACAATGTAATTTAGTTTTATAGATAAACAAATATGCCTGGGAACTCAAGTTTGTTAAGATAGGTTAAGCATTCTTATTTGTGCCATGTACAGTATATTTCATCAGCTCTTTTTATTTCCTTGCTACAAGACTTCATGTGATGATTTGAATGCTAATAGCTTCCAGAGGCTCAAATACTTTGAAGGATCAGTTCCCAATTGGTAGACTTTAGGAAGGATTAAGAGGTGTGACCTTGATGGAGGAGATGTGTCACTGAGGGTAGGCTTTGAAGTTTTAAAAGCCCAAGCCATGCCCAGTTAGTCTCTATCTCTCTCTTTCTGTATCTGTCTGTCTCTCTGTGTCTATATATGTCTCTCTGTCTCTGTTTCTCTGTCTCTGTCTCCCTCTGTCTCTCTGTCTACAGCTTGCAGGTAAGATGGAATCTTTCAGGTACTACTCAGCACCATGCCTACCTACCTGCCACCACACTCTGTATCACCATGGTCATGAAACTTTAAGAAACTTTAAGAAAGTCTGAAACATTAAGAAAGTCTCCAGTTAAATGCTTTTTTAAAAAAGAAGTTGCCTTGAGCTTGGTATTTTATCACAGCCATAGAACAGTAACAAACACATTCCTATTATCAAAAGACTTTTAACAAGTCCCATATAATTATGGAACTATGATAATGGAATGACGTTTGGTAGGCACAGAGCTACCCATACTTATCATAATTTAATTTTTGGAGGCTAAAGTTTGTTTAGATAGGTTACACACTGATATTTGTTTATGCCTTGTACAGTATATCTCAGTAACTCGGTTTCCCTGCTACAGGTGTACATGTCATCATTGCCTGAGCAATATTTCAAATTCACAGGCAAAACAAGTTCCATTATGGTTTACAATTTTCCCGTCATCATATCAGATTTTTCATGGGAGTAAAATCATACTGGAAAATTCTTTTACAGGGAGGCTGGTCTCCATAATTGAAAGATTCTCTAGCAACACCAAGCCTTCTCTGGCTCCCAAGTTCCCTTGTACTCTCTGCTCTTCTCACTCTCTGGAACTCCCATCTCCATTCATGTCTACCATGACTGGGTAAATAGTTTCATGATTTCTTATAACTCTTGGGCTGACAGGTCTCTACTAGATGCTAAAATGCAGCCTGTTCTAGCTATCGCAGCCCAACAACATGGACATCATCAACTAATAAGATGTTGGGAGTCTATATGTTCTTGTTCATTCACCTAGTCAAAAGGAATGCTTACTCAAATTTGGTCAAGATGTGCTGAAGAAAGTCCTATTCCTTCTTTACTTGGCTAAGTCCTGCACATTCCAGTAACAAGGCAGACTGTCACTGCCTTGAAGAGTTTTCTTTTTTTCCATTACCTTTCTCACTTATTGTGTTTAAGTGTTACATCTGTCTATAAAGCTGTGAGCATCACAAATTCATTAATAGTTGAATTATAATTAATCCTACTAGAAAAGTACCAAAAAGGCAATTTTGATGACTGGAAAATATATGTGAGATTAATAAGAGTGGTGGTTAATATGGTTTAAAATCCCTTTCAATATTAAACAAGGAATGTTATTGAGTACTTATCCCATACCTAGCACTGTACCTAACTTTTAAGAGGCAGAAATGAATTCATGCCTATACTTTTCATTGACATTTGTTTAACTCATCCTTGAATCCATCCTCTGGCTTTCTTGTGACTCTTCCTCAACAATGTCTTAATCCCCTGCTTGAACTTTGGAAGGATCATATAGTTCCTCATTCTTGGGTTTGACCTATGTTCTTCCCTCCCTCTGTTCATATTCTCTCATTCCTTTGCTTAATTATCCTTCAAAGAGAGCTCAAGGTACATCATCCATGAACTTCTCCTCCTAATAGCACATACCTTGAGCCTTGAGGTTGAAGATAGTACAATGCCAAAGATATGATTGTCCTTTGTGGACAGGAAGGGAGCAAAGGTCTAGTACCAGGGGCTCCTTACCAAGACTGGCACTCAGGCATAGATTTCCCTTTGCACAAGGACGCTGAATCATCAGACCCTGCACTGATATGATTTGCCTGTATTTGAAGCGGCATCCTTTAACTAATTTAAATTAAGACTCACACAGAGGCAGTGTTCCCCTTAGCTCCTATAAGTTCTTGGAACTTGCCTAAATTATAGCAGGTAAAATTCCACTCAGTAGTGATATGTTGTTGCAACCACTCTGTGTTTTGTGAGGTTAGGAATTTTGTCCTACTAATCCCTCTGGAGTACCAAGGAAAGTGCCGGGTTCACGGGAAATCCTCAAAGACACAGCAAATCAGAGAATGTAAGGACTGGGGAAACCTCTGACTAATCACAACACTCACTCAATATGTGCCTCACGCATCTGATCAGTTATCCTTTATCCATTTATTTTCAGTTATCTGAACCACCCTGAGCCTCCATTTCCTCAACTGTAAAATGGGAACAATTATCCCTCTTCTTATTATTGATCTAGAAATGAGTCACATGGTGTAATAAAGATACCTCTCAAATTAAATGTTCTATAGCATGGTGAGGATCAAATGTTGGAAATACAGATGGATTCTTTTGACATTCTCCATGATGAATTCTCTAGGGCAGCAACAACTAAGGGAGTCACAAGATGAGATATTCACCACCCACCCCCTGAAAGGAAAAGACAAAACAGAATTATGTGGTAGCTTAGTTTGGGGAGGAAAATGAATCTGTTTTAAGTTAACAAAGTTTTTTTTTAAGTTGAATTATTCCAGAGTTTTCCACATGGCAGTGCCATCACACACACCTGAGAGATGACAGATGAGCAAATTCTCCAAGCTTAATGAACCAGAGAATTCTATTGATCCTGACCAGCTAAAGAAACACTCTCAACTGACCAATAGCACATTCTTTGAAACAGGTTCAGGGAACATTGTCCTCAATCAGTTCAGCACCAAACTCCACCCAGCTAAAGAATCATCCCCCCAGGCTTGTAATTAATACGTTTTTCAGAAAACTAATAAAAATCTCAACAGGGACAAAAGCAGGATATTAGATTGTTCCTTTGAAATACTAAAAAGCCACCGCATGTTTTAGGACTAGTTTATTTTTCCAGCTCTAAGTACATATTGAACTGGAGGGCCATGGCAAGCAGGCATCACTTTCTGTAGCTCCTTTGTCCCCTGCTTTCTTTATTTAGGGTCATTTAAAGATAGATGTGACTCTTTTGAGGGAGTTCCTTCTAGGAAATTGTTACCATTAAGCTTGGCTCATTACTATTCTCTACAGAATCTCATGAGTCTGACCTGCCCTTTTTCAATACCATCTAAACTAGCTGCCTGATCTCTGTCCGAACTCCTCGCTTGTGTAATCCCCCAGTACACATTATTTCTCTTTATAATTCTCTCTTCTTCCTTTCTTCTTTCCTTCCTTCTTCTGCCTACCACAAATGCATAAGCATCTCAGTGACACTGTGGTATATTCTGTATACACACACACACACACACACACACACACAGAGAGAGAGAGAGAGAGAGAGAGAGAGAGAGAGAGAGAGAGAGCCCTTTGAGTTATTCTTTCCCCTCATGAAGCTCAAGTGGAAACCATGTGAACTATGAAGACTGGAATGCAATGTGATCATAAGAGTCCAATAAATACTACAAATATACAAGATATGATACATGTATTCACATTTACACAAAGATATTAAGGAGACAGATCTTCTAGGGAAACTAAAAGTAATATCAGAAAAGGGTTCTCCAGAGAGATGGCTAAGAGTCAAATCTTGATTAATGTTACCATTAATTTGACCAAAGCCAAAGAAGTATCTAGACAAGAGTGAAATCTTGTGTCAAGTCAAATAGGGAGGAAACTATGTTTAAAGATCAAAGCTTGTTAATGGTACATGATGTGTCCTGTGCCCTTTTCAACACTCTGAGTTCATTTTGATTAATATGCCCATCATATAGACAAGAAAACTGAGCCAGTCAGTATTGGAGGTATTGGATGTGGACATTTGTGCTCAAAGATACAATCATTCTATCTCTAATGTATGTCTGTAGTAAGAGTGAGATAAAGATATATAAGGAAGGAGCAATAAGCCCACAAATGCTCCTTATGTTCTTTTTATATGTCTGAATATTGCTTGATGAGTTTGCCCTCACTGTAATACTGTCCACTTCAGAAATCACTTAGAGCTCACTTTTTATGGGTTGGGAATTCCCTGGTACAGTATCTTCACTTCTCCTTTATATTGAGGAGCTTGATTAAGAGTATCTCATTCCATATGACATAATGAGACAGTACCGTCTTTGTATCTCCACTTTCTCCCACAAACCCTCTGCTTTTCCCTTCACTGGATCATGTATTTCTAAGAAAATGATTAACAAAAAACAAATGGGCCCTTAAATTAGAAATAGCATTAGCATCATGGTCATTTATCATGTCCAGACCATTTTCATATCATGACTTTCTCTAGTAAGTAGAAGGCCATAAAGTCTTGAGGAAACTGAGGCTTAGGGGAACTTAGTGCTTTTCAGAGTTATGGCAAAGAAGGGGATAGAACTGAAATTTAGTATGTTCTAAATCTCTTCATATTCTATTTCATCATTGCTATGTATTTTAAAATGCCTTAACATAGAAGGGATAGAAATTTGCTAGAATGGATTCTATATTTGATGTGCTTAATCTTTACTTCCTTTCTAAACATTCTACTACCATCCCCCAAAACTAACCCATGACAGAAATTTCATTTACTTAAGCAAAAGATCATGGAAGCAAAGGCGGATAATGTTGGTTGAGTTGCTAAGAAACCCAGAACATTTTTAAATATGCTAGGTCACTGTCCTACAGAGAAACTGATAATATGTCATGTCTCCATAGTAACTCACTATGAACAGGATGTGAGTCAAAAATAGAAGAAATGGTAAGAATGGTAATCAGTAATGGTTGAGCCTGAAGAATGCTGAGTAAGAAGCTATTAGATAAGGGTAAAACACTCACAGAGAATTAGTACACAGACCATGAGTTTGTACTTAGAGATAGGTAAAACTCCGCCTTACTGCTGAAAGCTGCGAGATGAAGAAAGACACAAAAATCTCTGGCCTGCATGGTCCCCAGCTGGGAAATGCAGGTGGGAAGCATTGTCCCCTTTGCCATTGAAAAATGTTGCAAGATAGGGCCGGTAAATGCATTGGATATGCTTTAAGAAATTGTGTCTTGGAGTAGGAGAGATGGCTCAGTGGTTAAGAGTGCATGCTGCTCGAGCAGAAGACCCAGCACCCACAGCAACTGCCTTAAACTTCATCTTCATGGGATTCGATGGTCTCTTCTGGCCTCAGTGGGCCCCTTCCTGGCATATACTGACACAGACACATACAGATAGATAAAAAATTAAAATAAAAATTAGACCATTAAAATGTTTTTATTTAAAAGAAACTATCTTTAAAGGCAAAATACATTTAGCAAATCAGTGAAAGTTTATTTGTTTTCGGTTTTTGTTTAGGCTATTCAGCAGAACATCCTATTTATTAGAGATTATCATTAAATGTGACATCAATGGCCTCATGTTAATTGACTATTTGTTGGAAAAGCAAAAATTTGGAACTTTGAACACTGATTTCAGCTATTTTTGCCACAGTTGTATGATGCTGACTAATGACTTGGCCTTTTGGTCCTCGGTATTTTTTTTTGTAAATTAACAATAATAATATTTACCATTACCATTGGTAATGATAATACCAATATTATCGTAAGAGGTCCTGTTATGCTTTGAATGAAAATGCCCACACTATTGCAAACAATCTTTTTGTAAAGGGTTGGTTGCCAGTTAATGGTTTGGGGGAAGGTCTGTGAAATAATTGATGGATGAATTCTATGTCCAACTATACTCCATATGTGTGATAAGACAAATGTTCCACATTATTTGGCATTTTTGTCTGTGAAGTCATTACAGAGCCTGGCTCCAATTTCAAGACAGTGTCCTGGCAAATATACCATTCTTAATTGCCAGTGTGAATTTTCTTTCATAAGACAGAACAAGGTTGATCTGCCAGAATGCTGATGTGCTGACTTGGGAAAACGTTGCTTAAGCTAGAGACAGGAAAAGTTTAATCTCTGAGCTAGACAGTAGCCTGCTCCCATCCCTTGGGCTTGAACTACACATATAAACTAATCATCAGCTGTCACCCACGTGTGTGGCAACTGTTCTATCATTTCTGATCTATCGCACTTAAGGCTGGTTTATATAAAGTTATACTCTCAGACACTGAAACAGAAAGTGACCACCACCATTGCAGATTCCTTTCCATGTTGTATATGAGGCAGACCACACCAATCTTCTTCAACGGAAACTGTTTATCTACATCGATAAACCTTCTGGTTGATTCTTCTCTTCCCTTCAATTATGCAGTAATGCTGTACACTCCCAAGCTCAGGTTTTAGTCATGCTCAGTGAAAGGTAATGATTTCTTCTGTGAACTGGATTATTCTTCAGTAGATATTCTCCCATGTGGTTATAATATAAAAGAGACACAATAGTGTGATGTCCACTGAAAGAGGTCACATACTAATGCATAGATTACAGCTGATAGCAATTGAAGGATGTGTTATTTCACTTTTGTGCTGTAAAATGTTAAGCATGAATGAAGATGACCAAAACTAAAATTATCATTCAAATTTTCCAGCATTCTTTGGTTTAGACTTGAAGTATGGGCATCATCAAATCATGGGGCCATGTTGCTCACTTGAATCCAGTATCTGTGTGTGGCTTGCAGGATGCTGCTGCTTTGAGTAATCTTGAAACTAATAATAGGTTCTAAATGATATTAGGGAATGACAGATGCAAGAGAGTCTATATTGCTTCAATAGCCCAGGCTTTAGAAAACAGTGGTGTTGCAAGCAATACTAATATTTTTCTTATAATATGAAATATGAAATTTTCCTGGACAGCATATTTACTAATAAAAATATAGAGAGGAAACTTTGGTGTGGGAGAATTGTCCATATTCTGTCAATCATGATTTAAATAAATGCTGATTGGCCATTAGCCAGGATGTATAGGTGGGACAACCAGATAGGAAGTAGAGGTGGAGCAAGGAGAACAGGAGAATTCTGGGAAGCAGGAAGCTCTCTTGGCATTCCTGTCCAGACCACTGAAGAAGCAGGATGTGACCTGCCCCGCTGAGAAAGGTACTGAGCCATGTGGCTAACATAGATAAGGATAATGGGTTAATATACATTATAAGAGCTAATATGAAGCCTGAGCTAATGGGCCGATCAGTTTATAATCTTCTGGAGATTTCTGTGTGATTTTCTCTGGGACTAAATGGCTGGGGGACTGGGCAGGACAGAAACCCCAACAAGCAGCCTATACCCTCATACTACAGAATGACGCCCATGTGGATAACTGCATCCACAGAAAGCCTAAGAAAGCTTGGGAAAGAATTGAGGAAAGCATGTTTTCTTGGTAGCAGCAATTTCTCGGGTTTGTTCTGCTTGCTAGAGGCAAGCAAGTGCTCTCATTTAAGAGAGGCTTCCTCACTCAGCTTTAGCTGCAAAACCTTGCAGCTCTTTTAAGAGGTCCTGCCATGAAACACTTAAATAGTGTTGATAAAAAGCTGACCACATGCTTTTCGGTTTTCAGCCATAGCAAGAAAAAAGCTATGCCGTTTTAAAATGCCGGCTTTCTGGGCCATCCTGCCAGGGCAAACTCTGACTCTTTCAGGCAGGCGGTCCGGCCAGGGAACATTTGAATGTGGTCTGTGAGCAGAATGCTGCAGCTTGAAACTCCATAGAGTTGTGGCGATAAACATGGCTACAGCCGGTACCTCCGCCACAAGGCTGGAATTGCAGAAAGCTAAGGAATGGGCTGGATCTAGCTGTCAAAGCCATGGCTTTTATCCTACCCATATTGCTTGGTAAATTAAAGACTCGTGTAGTCAGAAAAAGAGAGATTCAAAGACGAAGAAAACCTCTAGATGGTTTACTGTGTGTTAAAAATATATGCAGGCTAAAGGTTAAAGTTCTTAAAAAAGAAAGAGAGTAGTTGGGTGTGGTGGTACACACCTTTAATCCCAACACTTGGAGGCAGAGGTAGACTGACCTCTGTGACTTCAAGGTGTGGTGGCAGAGGTAGATTGACTTCTGTGACTTCAAGGTGTGGTAGCACACACCTTTAATCCCAGCACTGGGGAGGGAGAGACAGGCAGATCTCTGTGAGTTCAAGGATAGCCTGGTCTACAGAGGGAGTTCCAGGACAAAGATACACAGAGAACCTTTCTCAAAAAGCACAAGTTAAAAGTAAAAATAAAAGAAATAGAGGTTAAAATAAAGTCACATAAAGATGAAAAATACACAGAGAATCTTTACACTGTATGTTATTAGTCTCTCTTTGAATTGTTTGAATGCTGAGGAAGGACCAACAGCTACTAAAAGATATTTGCTTATAAATGATGCTGAATTAATCCAAGATAGGTATTTTGAAAATACCTTGACTTCAAAATTGAAGTCAAAAGGTATATTACTTTGGAGAAGAGATTTTGCTTTTGTTTCCACAGGAAATGAGAGGCTGTGGATTCATTCTGAGTTAAGAAAACTCAGATTTGATCAAGGAAGACCACCTGAGAAATCTCCGGTAGGAACAGATGGCCCGGATGTCTGAGTTCTACATCCAGAACAGATTCAAGATTGCTGCCTGAGATGACCAAACTTCACAGGATACTCCAGTCAGTATTTGATCATAACTCTTAAATTTTCTTTGGGTCCCCATAAGATTATCAGCGCCTCCAACCAGCTGGAAGTAGCCTGGAATACTACGCCCACATTCCCAATAAATGGACTATGGATATATTTCTTGGTTTAAAAAAAAAAAAAAGAGGGGGAAGTGGTGTGGGAGAATTGTCTGTATTCTGTCAATCATGATTTAAATAAATGCTGATTGGCCATTAGCCAGGATGTATGGGTGGGACAACCAGACAGGAAGTAGAGGCGGAGCAAGGAGAATAGGAGAATTCTGGGAAGCAGGAAGCTCTCTTGGCACTCCTGCCTGGACCACCAAAGAAGCAGGATGTGACCTGCCCCACTGAGAAAGGTATTGAGCCATGTGGCTAACATAGATAGGGATAATGGGCTATATAAGTTACAAGAGCTAATAAGAAGCCTGAGATAGTGGGCCAATCAGTTTATAACCTAATGCAGACTCTTGTGTGATTTTTCTCTGGGACTAAATGACTGTGGGACCTGGTGGGAGGACAGAAACCAACCAGGCCCCTCATGCTACAAAACTTCTGAATTTAAATGTAATGTAATGGTGGCAAAAGAACATCAAGAGTGCCCTGTGCAATGATTGGACAGTAAATAAATACAGGATAACATTTTCTCTGCCCATTCTATATCCTCACTGTTAAATACAGTGCTTCACAGAGCACCTGTTACTCGTTGACATAATTTTAATGTATTTATTTATTTATGGTACAGTGAGGATACTAAGTAACAGGTCTCCTGTGGCATTTTTCAAAGTTTCTTGGTTCTAGTCAATCTCCCTCATCCTTCCCTTCCCTCAACTACATGCTTTGCATCACCCCTTCTACTCCTATAGTCCCACTATTCCCCTTCACGCTTTCATATTGCCCGTATCCCATTCCTCCCTTCCCTTCCCCAAAACCCTCCTGCCCTCTCATGACATCTGTCTAGTTTCATGCCATTCACCCACATGTACTCCCATGTGAATTTACATACACACACACATGCATATGTATGTATGTATGTATGTATGTATGTATGTATGTGTGTGTATGTATGTATATGAAGCCAGGACCTGTATTTGAAAGAGAACACATGCTATCTGTCTTTCTGAGCCAAAGTTATCTCATTTAATAAACTATCTTCCAGTTCTATCTACTTTCCTGAAATGTGATTTCATTTTCCTTTGTGGTTGAAAATTTTCCACCATATTTCTGCACCACATTTTCATTATTCATTCATCAATTAATGGACAACTAGGTTGTTTCCATTTCCTCTTTATTGTGAATACAGAAGCAATAAACAGGTATCTCTGTGGTAGGTTACAGAGTCCAATGACATGTGGTCACGAGGAGATGGGTCATGTGGTAGTTGTTATTTCATTTATTTTAGAAACTTTCTTCCTGGTTTCCATACTGACTGTATCAGTTTACATCCCACCAATAAAAAAAAATAAGAATTTCAAATAAAATTGCACTAGGACCACCCCAAATCTATTTACATAGGATGACATGTGTTGTAGACTAGCAACTGAAATGGGCTATGGTTCTGCCACATGAATAGTGAAAATTTTACTTCCAACACTATCATTAACGCTATTAGTAATGGTAGTTATTATTTTTAAATATTGAATAATTTTATCATTATCACTGAAGCATCATTAACTCTTTCCTACCATATGTCGCTCTCTTTACCCCTCTGAGGAAATAAATTTCTTCATCTTTTTTGTCATTTTTTCTTCCTATACCCAATATCCAAATATCACCTTATATCTACTTGTGTCTTAACTGGCAAGCTTTTTAACAGAGGGAAAATGCAATTCTTTTCAGAAATCTTAGCACTGACCAGAAATCCTAGAGCTATTCAGTAAATGTTTGCTGAGTAAATAAATAATAAATTAATTTATAAATAACATAATTCAGAAATGGCAATATGATTATAGTAACGTTATAATTTCCTGTAAGAATATTTTAAAATAAGACGTACTAGCATGCTAAATTGCAAAAGGGTGCTAAGGTACATAAATTGCATTTAAATCACAGTGGAATATCAGGTACCTCACATTATTGTTACTGTGAGTCTTATAACCTCTTCTTCACCATCAGAATCAGCCATCCTACAAACACATAGATTTCTGAGCTCTACCCTAATCCTTCTGAGTCAACATCTCTAGGAAAGAGCAGGGAAGGGAGGGAAGAGAGAGAGAGATCTAATAATGTAAGTGCTTAGAAAACTTTCCTGGAGAGTCGCTACAGTTAATTATGATTTCCTAGATACTTAAAATATCTACAAAACAAGGTTTTGAATGTTCTCATTACAAAGAAATAATAAATTTTGTGAGATGGTTAAGCAATTTATTCTGACTTCATTGTATAATATACTTATGCTAATTTTGTCCTGCACTTAATATATATTTGCAATCAAAATATGTCAATATAAAAACAAAATTCATAACCATTTTAGTTTGTTCTTTACTATTGTGGTATTTGACTTTCATTGCTATGAATGATTATTTTAATCAGGAAAAGTTTTGTTCAAATTGTAAAACACATTAAATCCCAAATGTTTCATTTTAAAGAAAATAACACTCAATACTGAGGGCCTCAATGAGTAACAAATTGCTGCTTATCATTCTATAAATCACTAGTCAAGAAGAGTGATGGATGCCTGATGACACACAACATTCAACTTTGAGCTCATTCAGTCTTGAAATTGATCTACATCTCAAATCCCTCCTTGTATTTTCTATAATTGAGATTAATAGTATTAATCCTTAGTGAACTTCTTGGGAAAGAAATGGTCTGGAGACTATTAGTCCTTAAATACATTGGTCAAATATTTTTTTCAACTTAGTAGGGAGTAGAATTAATGTATTATGATAAATCTTCTATCTAAACCCCCACCCATGGACCCAGTATTTTAATATTCTTGACTGGTTGCCTTTTTTTCTTCCCTTTACAAAGCCAGGAGTTAACCTAACTAAGGATGGAAGATATTGGAGGAGACAAAGAAGGGCATCCTCATTCTCAGAGTCTGCTTCCAACAAGCTTAGAAACAGTACATGTAAATTTACTTACACAATGTACATCACATCACTTTTTCTCTTTTGATCACTTTTATTCCTAAAAAGAATGCCTGCCATTGGTAATCAGGGTATATTTAGCAAATAGGCACCTATACCAGTCAATCTATAATGAAATAAGAAAACAAATCCACTTCTGTAGGTACAAGCTGGTTTCTTTCCATTATAAAAATATCCCTCATCTTATTGTTGTCCTTATACATTCTCGTTTCTCTAGTTATCTTCCTAATTGGTCTGGTCTCGCAATAAAACTCTATTCCCATTACTGTAACAATAGTCATCTCAATCATTAGCTCATAGCATGCATGAAAATCACTAGCAGTCATTTACTAAATATTAAAATGTTGTGATTTTCCCTCTAGTAAAATTATCTTTAGTGCATTTTTTTTCTGGAGGGGAAGGCACTGAAAAGACACTCTTACCTATGCCAGGTATCTTTTCAATGCACTACCCACTTCCTGCTTCACCCCCACCAAAGTGATCTATTCCTTACCTCTGTAACCAGGTCTGCCATCAGTACTATCCTAAACAGTAGGGACTTAAGAACATTAATATACTGAGACACGCATTACAGTTTAGTCAACACATGAGCAAGTTGATAAATAGCTTATAAGAAAAATCTTTTTGGCTCCTATTTGAGCTTTCTTTTCATGAGATGCCACGTTGAAGGCTGAGATCTATGGATAATGTCTGTAAGCATCACTCACTGTTGTTGAGTTTCTCTGAGGAGACTCTGCAGAGAGTAATCTTTAATCCTCATAACAATCTTCTTGTAAGTGCAGGAGGAACCTGAGGTTCAAGCCCAAGTCACATATGCTTTATCATTTTGCAAAGATCTGAAGACAGAGACCTGCAGATTTTATTCATATTCAATATTTAGGCAAGAAATTCCAGGTTAGATATGGAAAGCTAGCCGAAATAGCTCTAATTTGCAGCTGTTAAGATGTAGACCACTACAGATTTGTTCAAAAAGGAAGACTTATTTGGGCATTCAGCATATACAACCAACACCTGCGGCACAAGGAAAACATGACAGGGAAAAAAAAAGCATCCATCCTCACCTGTAGGCAACTTGTAGTCTATCTAAATGAAAAAGAGACACAGGAACGGGGCTTATATAGTTTATTTTCAGTGGGATCGATGACCACAGGATTGCAACTGAGAGAAGGACAATGTGGTTTGTAGATGTTCACAGAGAAAACTGCTCTGCAATTTACCTGGGCCAAGGGAGCAGTTCACTTTTCTCTCCTCTCAGATGCTGCTCACTCTAAAAAGAATTCCATGATCATGATTATTGGCTAAGCATCTGAAATATCCCGAATGGAAGACCTACCACTTGACATCAGATCTTACTTACGTGTACCCCATGAGATTTTGGGAGTGATAGAGACCAGAAACAGCATTTAGATGATCTGTGCTAGATCTGTGTGGAACATTTTTGTGCATTTAGTTGAGTATAGTTTTGCAGCCAAGCCTCTGTGTATTCAAAGTTGAATTTTCAAATTTTATGGGCAGTTAAAGCTCCTGGAAGAACATATAAAGAGAACATCTAGAGATGTTTACTGAACTGTATTCCCATATGAAAAGCAATTTGTGTTGAGTTTAAGAGGAGAGCTTTAACACCGGGGAACTATGAGTTTGAATCATGATTCCATCACTTACAGTGTGGTACTCAGAAAACTCTGCCAAGGCTTTGTTTTCCAGCTTCATAATCTGAAAATAGACTCGTGCTTAACTTGATGGGCTGTTGTGACAACCAAAAAAGGCAAGACATACAATGTGCTTTGAATGCTGATAAACACAGTAAGTATTTATCCTAAGGATTCTGGTAACAGGGGAGGTCTTACATTGGAGGCTAGGCTAAGTATGTAATAATTATATACTTTACTATTTATGATAGGGTAACACTGAAAGCCAATTCTGGTAAAGTTAAGTTAGGATGAACACTCAATACCTGTGGGTCCCATTGCATTTCTGTCCCTCCAGAAGTGAACCCAGTTTTTTTCTTATAATAGTTTATGTGCTAGACATATCTACATGTCCTCTCTCTTTCTCTCAGCCTTGGCTGTCTTCCAAGTGTTGGTTCTGCATTAAGTTTCCATGTCCCACAAGTCCTATGCAAGTCTAGGTAGATGCATGGCCCAGGTAAGCCACTTTTATGCTCAGTTTCTAGCCTTCCCCAGCTCCTATCTTCTCTTCCATTTAGATGAAAAATCTCACATGACTAACAGAAACCTAATTCTCCATCCAAACCCAAAGGAGTCCATTCAGACGTGTGTCAAATTAACATTTGTGCCATATCCTTTGTAAGAGCTGGGGAAAGAAGAAAACATGTAGTCAATGCCCTCTGTTTCTTCTGTGGTTACTGCTTCAAAGCACCAATCAACATAACCTTAGTTGTTTCCCCCCCCCCCAAAATAATGTACACATGACCAACTCCTGTATTTTCAAGATCTTCTTCAGGTCTCTTCATTACTTAGCATAAAGCAGGGGGCAGTTGACTGGTACAGTATTATGCAGTGTTCCCCATCTTTCTCTGATTAAGCTCACTTTTCTCTCATTCTTGCCACCCTTGTATTGCATTTCCTAAGGAAAGCATACCACTTGACCTCTAGTGTAGGCTCTGTTCTGGAAGATATTACCTAAGGCTTTGGTAGCAAAAGAGGTCTTACAGGGCAGACTAAATTTGGGAATTGTATTTTACACTGATCCAAAGGCAATAAAAACTCTATTTCTGGTGGTAAGTGGAGCTCGTGACATGACTGAAGCTTCTTCGTGCAGTTAATAGAATCAGAACAAGATAGAACATCTGTGATGCTTAATAGATTTGGCAGTAAAGAAAATACTAGTTGAGTGTAATGTTCACATACACTTGTGTACACACATATATACACACAGAGCAGAACTCTAGGATGTTAATTGCTAATTTAAAGCTTTATCAATAAAACATAAATGTAATGAATAAAAAAAGATATTTCAACCCCAGTGTTGGAGGTCACACTGTACAGCATTGGAGACTGTGGGGGTAGAAGAACTGTAGAGTAAGTAGATGAACAGTCTCAACAAATTCCATATGGAGAAAGCAGGGACATGGTAGGGAAAGGATAGAATCTCCAAACAGAGCAGTCTATGAAAGGGTATGGAACTGACATAGGATAGGAATATGTATACTAACTAGCTGAGAATCTTGAACCTTCTAGTACTCAGAACCCTTATCAAGGCAAAAGTGATTTTAGTCTTTTCCAGGTGAGAACATTTTCTTTTTCTTGAAGACCATGCAACTTATTCTCCTGAATCTGGTATCTTAAGGTTGACCTCAGCCTAATAGCTAGTCTCATCTTGCAAAGTCCAAACAGAGAAAGACTATAGACTTGCAAGATCTAGCTGGCATAACCAGGGGAAGATAAGAGAATTAATCTGGGCAGTGTTTATCCATATGAGGAAAATAAGACATGGACTAGGAGATAATTTGTTGGCAAGGGGGAAGTCACCTGATTAAAGCATTTAATTATATGAACTTTGTCCAAACTGTACTGGAAATGGGTCACTCTCCAAAACCAGTTCTTGAAATCATCTTAGAGTAAAACAAAGATGCCGGAACATTTGAAACATAACATAGCCTTTCCTCTGTGGCGCCTTGGAACACCAGGACTATCTTTTCCTGTGCTGAGATCGGAGGTGCAGACTGGTAAGGTTGTGGGCACCTGGCAGTAAGGTCCCCACGGGCCTCTTTGTTCCACATGACCCTGCACCCCCCCCTTAAAGTTTGCCCTTTCCTCTATGAAGCCTTGGAACACCAGGACTATCTCTTCCTGTGCTGAGATCGGAGGTGCAGACTGGTAAGGTGTGGGCGCCTGATGGTAAGGTCCCTGTGGGCCTCTTTGTTCCACATGACCCTGCATTCCCCTACCCCTGCAAGTTTGCCCTTTCCTCTGTGGAGCCTTGGAACACCAGGACTCTCTTTTCCTGTGCTGAGATCAGAGGTCCAGACAGATCAGAAGTCCAGATGGGACTTCCTCTCCCTACACTGAGATCAGCTACCCAGAGGGGTGAGTATATACAAGCCATCCTGGGAGGTCCCCACCCGCAGAGACTCCCCTGACTGCAATCAAAGGAAGAGATGGGCAGGCGCCTATCCAAGAATTCCTCCAACAACCTGAAAAGCAACATGATAACACCAGAAACCAACGAGTACTCAACAGGAAAACCTGAGCATCCTAACCCAGAAGAAGTAGAAGAAATCAACTTTAAATGTAACTTTATGAAAGTGATGGAGAACTTTAAAGAAGAGGTGAAAAACTCCTTTGAAGAAATGGATGAAAAACTAATAAAAAGTTAGAAGAAATGAATAAATTCCTCAAAGATACCCTAGAAAACCAAGAAAAAGCAATCAAACAGGTAATGGAAACAGTTCAAGACTTAAAAACTGAAATGGAGGCAATGAAGAAAACAAACCGAGGGAAAGCTGGAGATGGAAAATCTAGGTAAATGAACAGGAACTGCAGAGACAAGTATAACCAACAGACTACAAGAGATAGAAGAAAGAATCTCAGACACTGAAGATACCTATAGAGAAAATAAACTCATTGATCAAAGAAAACAACAAATCCAACAAATTCTTAACACAAAACACTCAGGAAATCTGGGACACCATAAAAAGACCAAACCTAAGTATAATAGGGGTAGAAGAAGGAGAAGAAGCACAGCTCAAAGGCCCAGAAAATATATTCAACAAAATTATAGAAGAAAACTTTCCCAACCTAAAGATGGATATGCCTATGAAGATACAAGAAGCATACAGAACACCAAATAGACTGGATCAAAAAAAAAGACATCCCCTCACCATATAATAATCAAAACACAAAACATACAGAATAAAGAAAGACTACTAAGAGCAGCAAAGGAAAAAGGCCAAGTAATGTATAAAGGTACACCTATCAGAATTACACCTGACTTCTCTATGGAAACCATGAAAGCCAGAAGGTCTTGGATAGATGTGCTGCAGACACTAAGAGACCATGGATGAAAGAGCAGACTACTATACACAACAAAGCTTTCATTCACGATCGATGGAGAAAACAAGATATTTCAGGATAAAAACAAATTTAAGCAATAAATAGCCACAAACCCAGCCTTACAGAAAGTACTAGAAGGAAAACCACAACTAAAGGAAGCAAACAGCACCCATAATAACACAGACATCTAACAGCCCTCCAATGGCACAACTCAAGGAAGGGAAACACACAAACTCTACAACCCTAAAAAAATAACCGCAGTTAATAACCTCTGGTCATTAATATCACTTAATATCAATGGACTCAATTCACCTATAAAAAGGTACAGGTTAAGAGAATGGATATGAAAACAGGATCCAACATTCTGTTGTTTACAAGAAACACACCTCAACAACAAAGATAGACATTATCTCAGAGTAAAGGGTTGGGAAAAGGTTTTTCAATCAAACGGCCCTAAGAAACAAGCGGGTGTGGCTATACTGATATCGAACAAAATCGACTTCAAACTAAAATCAATCAGAAGAGATGGAGATGGACATTTTATACTCTTAAACGGAATAATCCATCAGGATGAAGTCTCAATCCTGAATATATATGCCCCTAATATAAAAGCATCCACATATGTAAAGGAAACATTACTAGAACTCAAAGCACACATCAAACCCCACACACTAATAGTAGTAGACTTCAACACTCCTCTCTCACCAATGGACAGGTCAACCAGACAGAAACTTAACAGAGAAATAAGAGAACTAACAGATGTAATTAATCAAATGGACTTAATAGACATCTATAAAACATTCCACCCAAACAGGAAAGAATATACCTTCTTCTCAGCATCTCATGGAACCTTCTCAAAAATTGATCACATACTCGGTAACAAAGCAAACTTCCACAGATACAAAAAAATTGGAGTAACCACCTGTGTCTTATTGGATCATCATGGAGTAAAGTTAGAATTTAATAACAATTCTACCCCCAGAAAGCTTACAAACTCATGGAAACTGAACAGTCAACTACTGAACCACTCCTGGGTCAAGGAAGAAATAAAGAAAGAAATTAAGTCTTCCTTGAATTCAACGAAAATAAAGACCCAACATACCCCAACCTATGGGACATTGTGAAGGCAGTGCTAAGAGGAAAGTTCATAGCACTTAGTGCCCACATAAAGAAAATGGAGACGCACACATTAGAGACTTAACAGCACACCTAAAAGCTCTAGAAAAAAAAAGAAGCAGACTCACCCAGGAGTAGTAGAAGACTGGAAATAGTCAAACTGAGGGCTTAAATCAACAAAATAGAGACACAGAAAATAATCCAAAGAATCAATGAAACAAAGAGCTGGTTCCTTGAGAAAATCAGTATGGTGGTTTCTCAGGAAATTGGGAGTCAACCTACCTCAAGATCCAGCAATACCACTCTTGGGAATATACCCAAATGATGCCCAATCATACTACAAAAGCATTTGTGCAACTATGTTCATAGCAGCATTATTTGTAATAGCCAGAACCTGGAAACAACCGAGGTGCCCCTCAATGGAAGAATGGATCAAGAAAGTGTGGAATATATACACATTAGAGTACTACTCAGTGGTAAAAAACAATGACATCTTGAATTTTGCATGCGAATAGAAAACGCTACCCTGAGTGAAGTAACCCAAACCCAAAAAGACGATTATGGTATGTAGTCACTCATTAGTGGACCCTAGCCATAAAACAAAGGACACTAAGCTTATAGCTCACAAGCCCAGAGAAGACAAATAGCAAGGTGAACCCAAAGAAAAACATATATAATTCCTCTTGGAAATTGGAAGCAAACAAGATTGCCAGGCGAAAGTTGGGAATATAGGGCGGGGATAGAGGTGGGGGAAGGGGAGAGGGGGAAGGAGAAGGGAGAAGGGAAGGACTAGGGAGAGTTTGGGGGAGTGGGAAGGTGGAGATGGAGGAAAGGTGGATATTGGAGAAGGGAATAAGATATCTACATTAAGGGAGTCATTTTAGGACTGGCAAGATACTTGGCTCTAGAGGAGAACCCAGGTGTCCACAGGGATGTCCCCAGCTAGGTTCTTAGGCAGCAGAGGAGAGGGTGCCGGAACTAGCATTGTCCCATAGTCATACTGATGAATATCTTGATCACCACCATAGAAATTTCATCCTATGGATGGAGATAGAGACAGAGGCCCACATTCACATCAGAGCAATGGATTGAGCTCCCAAGGTCCAGTCGAAGAGCAGAAGGTGGGAGAAGATGAGCAAGGAAGTTAGGACCGTGAGGGGCTGGACCACCCACTAAGACAGTGCGCCTGATCTAATGGGAGCTCACCAAATGCAGCTGGACAGGGACTAAAGGAGCATATGATCAAACAGGACTCTCTAAATGTGGCTGCCAATGGGGGCAGACTGAGAAGTCATCAACAATGACACTAGGACCTATCTCTTCTGCTTGTATTAGCTTTTTGGGAACCTAATCTATTTGGATGCACACCTTCCTAGGCCGGGATGAAGGGGGGAGGGCCTTGGTCTTCCCACAGGGCAGGGCATCATGCCCTCTTTTAAGGAAGCAGCGGGAGGGAGGAGGGGGGAGCGGGAGGGGACATGGAGAAGGGGAGGAAATGTAAATTTTTTGAATGGAAAAAACTAAAAGAATATGGAAAAAAATAAAATTATTCTGAAAAAAAAGAAACATAACATAAAATAAATATATTCATTCATATGGTTCATGTATCACCCCAGAACAACAATCTGCCACTTCTAAGACTAATGTGTGTGTGTGTGTGTGTGTGTGTGTGTGTGTGTGTGTGTGTGTATTCCATACTCTAGAAAACACGTAATCACCTTACCACATATTGTTGGCTCCCAACATGGCATGATACTTCTTCTACCTGTCTCATTGCACTGAGGCCAAAAATGAGGGAGTTGCCCAAACTTGGTAGTAAATACAATTCTTGGTCCAGGAGGAAATGGGTTAAGCAGTACAACAACCACAAGTGACTGAAAAGTATCAAAGGGGTCAGAGGAAACGGACCTACATCCAGAGAATGAATTAAGTTATAAGACATAGTCACAAATCTAGTTATATTCTGAGAAGCAGACAGAAGTTGGCTAGATTGACTCTTTAAACTTTGACCCTTGATGACTGGCATCAAATACATGCGGAATTGTCATGATTTTGTATTGAAAGCACAAAGTGATGGAGGAAATGGGGATCCTACCATGGAGTTACTATATGCAACCACAGAACTTCATCCCTTGGGAACCCCTAGGGATGATCCATTTTCAAAACAGTAGGAAATAGCGATGGTGAGAAAACGTGGAAAAATTTACAAGGTAAACCAAAGGTTCCCTTAGTGCACTGTTGCAAGGTTAGGCTACCTCCAACAGAAAACCACTGGCTTGCTCTTTGGTGATTCTTTTTTTTTTAATATTCTTTTATTTTTCATACAAAAACTTTACACTTCCTCCCCTTCTCCCAGTCCCCTCCCGCTCCCCCACTAATAGGTTCTGCCATTGTACTGCTGTAAAGCTAGCCATTTGAAAATGTCTTAGATATAACATTGGATTTGAAGGGGCTTCAAGATCAGTACTTCCTTTGTGAAAAGTTCTCCTCTCTCTCTTTCTCTCTCTATCCCCCCATACACACAAATACACACATACACACACACACACACACACACACACACACACACACACACACACACTTGTAAATTAGTCACAATACCATTTAATTTCCAGAATATTTTGACTAAAACTATGCCCCTAAAGGAACTCAGATTTTTCAGTCTTTAAAACACTCTCGGGTTTTTCCCCCATCTTTTGGCTCATTATAGAAGAGAAAAATGAAATTTTTGAGTTATTTTCCATTATAAGCAAAAGCAAGAGGTTGGTGGAGTTCTTTGTATTTTCTTTTTTGCATGGTGTGAAAGGTTCCACATCAGAGTCAAGTAATTTTAAGCTATGAAATGATAGTATGTTAAAGATATCCAGGTGCTTCTAGATTCCTTTGATAAAACTTCTTCCCACTTGTTTTCTATTTATAAAGACCTCTTCCATTCTCTTACCAAATGGTTGAATTTCAACTCATCTCAATACCTAAAAGTCCAGCTGATTTTTTAGACATAGGGAAACAGACTCTCAGAGCATTGAAATAAGCTGCTCTCAGGGCAGAAGAGAACTTGGGACAACTTATATCCAGATGTCCAATTGATTTGGGTTTCTCAGAACAGAACCCCTGGGCTCCATGCCTGACCACACTCTATGGGGGTATGGTCTTGTTACACATAAAGCATTTTGCAACTCTTCAGCTAATTTGTTTTGTGACTAAGACATATTCTAAGCAACTGAAGCCACTGTGATGTCCTAAATGAAAAGAACTAGCTTCAGTGATAGCTTTCTGGTGGTCAACCACTCTTGTTAAGGCTCTACTTAATTCACTTGACCTTCACTAGTAACTAACCATTGTTCTGGTTTCTAGATGAGAAAAGAGAGCCACATTGTGATAGGATGACTTCATCAAGGTTATATGGCTTGTCTGGAGTAGAACCATGGTTTGAACCAGCAGCCAGATTAAAGTCAACATGAAATGTTGGGGCTTCATGCAGCAGGATAATAAAAGAAAGTCCACAGACACAGGGACCAAAGTGGGTGCTTAAACTGGAGAGGTGTTTTCTTGTAATTCCATAACTTCCCCCCAGATAACTATTATCTACATCCTAATGTCCTACCCTTTCTCAACTATTTATTTCAGCCTCCCTTATCACTTAGCATCTTCATGCCTGACCATGAGAGTCAAGATACTGATTGAATAAATGGCATGCTTCAGCTTTCATTAGATCTGCTCTGATTTTAGTGTTAAGTATTGGATTTATACTGCTCAGCACTGTAATTCATGCCTAGTAATAGTTTTCTGTCGTAATCCAAAATGGTTGGTCCCAGACTCTCTTCAAAATCAAGATAAGAACGTAGAACAAAACTGTTCACCTTGGGGTGAAACAAATGTTAATCATCAGGAATTTTCCTTAACAATGAAAAAGGGCTTCTTGTTTATTTTCTTTGGCTCAAATTTTTAATCTTTTATCATCTCAATACTATATATCTACAATTTTAGGTACATAAAGTTGAGACTTGTGTTACTGGTTTTAAAAATCTTCATTTTACTTAATTTATAAAATAAGTTTAGAATATTGAATCGCTTCTGAAACACATAAGAGAGAACCTACATTTAGAGGTGCAATCTGTAAGTGTCACTGCTCTGAAAAGAAATGCATCCTGGCATTTGGGAGCCACAAAATACCACAAAGTCACACCAAACAACAAACTCAAGCAAGAGATTTATCAGGGAAGACATCAGATGGAAGGTGGCTTCCTCTGCTCTGGAAAGAAGCAGCAAAGAACTGAGTAAAAAACGGGCTTTATATGAAATATCCTGAAGGCAGAGATGCCCATGGTAGCCTTGTCTTGGTGGGAATTTGTGGTTTTATCTTGGGCTTTTTATTTTTTTATTTTTATTTTTGGAGGAGGAGGGGTGTTGGAGAACTTCCCCCAAGGGTCGTTACAGAAGTCTGGGGAGCATGGGCTTACACAATCACCTAGTGAGATTTCTTCTTTCTCATTTTTCCTTTAACATCTGCTTCAGTATATTTATTGGTGGCTCAAAGGTTGTAGATAGGGTTGGCAGTGGCATAAGATGAAAGTAGTCATGGCTTAGGGTGCCATGATATGGAGACATAAAACAGTTTTTCTAATGGTCTTTCTCTCTGAGTCAAACTTGGTCTGCATGATACTGGACACTTGCATGTCACAGGCAGTTCCAAATGGACCAGAGAGTCTCAACCAGACACACCAGTTCTTTTCCCTGTGTCTTTAATACTGAATGGAAAGGACTGCTTCTTAAAAGCTAAAGAAATACCCCTGAAGTGCCACTTAAAGTAGTTAACTAAAGAGAAATACACACTTTAATAATTGAACATTATTAAAAATCTGTCCTTCCTATGTCAGCAAGGTTAAAAAGCAAAGCCAATTATGTGCCGCAAGGGAAGTACTTCTCATTGGCTTTGACACAGATTTTCTTATAAATTAAACCCAAATAAGTAATTCATGGTAAAACAGCTATGTTGCTAGAGTGTGCATTATTTTCTCAGCCATCATTCCTCCTCCATGTCCTCAGGGGAGAGCATGCCTTTCTATACTATCAACAATACAAAGGCTAAGCTTTAAAATGCTTCCCAGAGGGAGCAAAATGGGTACTGGAGAGATGACAAGAGCATAACCTGATGTAAATGCATTAACAAAGCTTCTCTCAGATGAATAATTGCCAGAGGGTAGTTCAGCCTCTTGTTTCCTCATGTGTTAGAAATCCTATGATGTCTGATATCAATTCTAGTTTTGTCCACACCTGATATCCCCAATGCCTACTTCAGTGCAAGAAACAAGAATCTATCTATCTATCTATCTATCTATCTATCTATCTATCTATCTATCTATCTATCTATCTATCCATCCATCCATCCATCCATCCATCCATCCATCCATCCATCCATCCATCCATCTATCTATCTATCTATCTATCTATCTATCTATCTATCTATCTATCTATCTATCTATCTGTGAGGTATTGCAGGGCATCTATTTATTTGTATAATTATTTACTTAATTATTTGCGAGGTATGTAGGGAGATCCATGTGCATGATGTGGGACATTTATTATTTATTTATTTGTTTGTGGGAGGCCTCATTCATACATCATGCTGCACATGATGACAGTAGGACAGAAGACAAATTGAAGGAATGTTTTCTTCTACCATTGTGGAGCTTGGGGCCTAAAACTCAGGTCATCAGACTTGGAAGCAGATACCTTTAGTCCCTGAGTCATCTCATTAGCCTCAACACAGTGTATATAGAAGCATGCTTGAACTGAGACAATCATTGTCAATGTGTCTATGATACTTTGGATATGGAGTATATAGACTTCATATAACACCACACACACATACACATGCACACATATACCACACACATACACATGCACATGTGCACACATACATCCACATGCATACATAACAGATTGGATCACACAGTTATGGAAGCTGAGACACCTCAAGATCAGCAGTCAGCAACTTGGAAACCAAGAGATTGAATGCTTTGACCTCAGATTAAAATCGATAACCTGAGACTTATGAAAATTATAGTGGAAATTTCAGTCAAAATCCTCTGTCTCATGGTTTTTTGTTTTATTTTGTTTTTAACCCATTCACTCAATTTCGAATCCCCTGGTATAATACTGTCTGCATTTCTAGGAGAGTGCTTCTAGAGAGATAGCAGCCATCAGTGTAGGTGACAGCATCCTATTAGTTAGGGTCCCAGAGTGAATAAAAAGGGTGAAAGTAAGAATTCATCTGAACACCTGCATTCATCCCTCTCCTTCATGCCTGGAGAAGCACTGTGACAAATGGCCTCACACTCCTGCTCCCATGCTTCTGCACCATGATGCACTGCATGCCCCAGCAACACATGAGCCAAGGCAACCCATTCCTTCCTTAAGTTGCTTTTGTCAGGAATTCTCTCAGAGCAATAAGAATAATAACTACTAGAGGAAAATGGTACCAAGAAGTGGGGTCATTGCAGTGACTGTATGACTATGTGTTTGTTGACCTTTGGAACTGGTTTGCAGGCGGAATTTGGAAGAGTTTGGAATTGGACTAAAAAGAGTGAGTGCTTTAATTAAAGCTTAATGATCCATTCTGGGCATGCAAGTCTCAGTTTACAAGGGTACAGAGGGAAACGGGCTCTATCAGGAATTGCATGAAATCCATTAACGTTGTATTCTCACAAAGAATCTGGATATATTCTGCCCATGTCCTGAAAACTACAGTCAGGCTGAATTCAAATGTCACAGACTAATTTTAGTAGAGTATATTTCAAAACAGTACAGCATTCACACTGTGTCATGGTGACTGCTCAAAGGTCTTAAATTTATAGCAAAAGGTAAGCAAGTAAAAAGGAATTATGTTGATGATGCAGTTTGTTGATGAAAGGATGGTTAGCATAAAGTTGTAGAGAATGAAGGTATGGACAGACAATCTGTAATTGTTAACGATATTAGTAAATTGAGGAGAAATGTCTCACTTCTCACTGAGATAAGATTAAAGGTACCCTGAGGACAAGATTTCACCCAAGATTCCAACTTGCAAAACAGCAAATTCATTTGAGAGGGGAAAGACTCAATTGAGAAACTCTGAAGGATTTCCCTCATTAAAAATAATTACCTGGGAAAGTGTCTTCCTAGGCTTAGCTACCAAAGCACAGAGGCCACTGTGTAGAACAGGATAAGTTATATCACCAGATAACAGCAGAATATGGCAGCATCATCCACATGGGTCTGATTTGCAGGCATGGAAAATTCCGAGAGACGTACACCTGGATCCCAGAAAGCCACGAGGTCAGCCAATGTGTGACAGGATCAGGTTCTTTGTAAGGAAGATTTGAGAGGTTATCAACTGAAGTCTAAGTTGTAATAAATTGCCAGGATAGGGAACATATCAGGACTAAGGGACATCTACCAAAGAAATATGAATATTCCGTACTGGAACTGGATTAACAAGTAGACTACATTGTTAGAGACAGCATAATGGAAAGAATGAGACTACTCAATGCAATGGTGAGCACAGGATCCTGTACATGGAGCTGTATGATTTAATGTTTGCCTTATGTGTTTTTCATCTGATATATCCTCGCTTCTCCAATTTGAAATTGGAAAGTATATTTTGTGTCATTATATACTGGAATACATATCTTGTTTGTATTAATTTTGGATTTTTCTTTTTTAATTTTACAAGAACTAACAGTTAAGAAATTGACTTAAGTCTCAAAAGAACACTTGGTGGTTTGGACCTTGGACTTTTGAATATTGTTAAACTTGCTAACACTTTGGAGAATAAGAGTTAGAGGAAATGAATATTGTGTTATGAATTTTGGACTAAAGGAGCTAGGGGAAGGGTATTATAAATTAAAGTGATACTTTTGGGTGTCAACCTGACAAGGAATCAATCTCCAGTATCAACTTGACTAGAAAATAAATTTTCTAATTCCAGTATGGCCTGTAATAACTTATTGATATCTGAAGTATTGTGTTCAAGCAGGGGTTTCAGATATTTACAAAGTTAATAAAATTAATCAAGACAAAGGAAAGATAGAAATTCCCTCAAGAATCCTGAATAAGAACTATTTTATTCTTCATTTTGCAAATTAGAAACTGGGATTCTGTGCATTAAGTAATTTCTACAAATACCACAGAGCTAACTAATAACCAACACAGATATGTTTAAAGAAACATCACTTTGATTTGTAAAACAGCCACGCTACAAAGTCAAGAGATCAGTAAGCACCAAGCATCCATGGGCCTCACCTCACAGAAAATACTATTAGTTTAATGAACCAATCTTCCTTTTATGAGTCATAAGAATTGTTTATTCAGCTAATTGTGTAAATAAAATAATCTGAGCTAAACATCTTAATTATGATCATCTTGGTCCTAAAAGCTTTTTATACTATAAAGCTTCATTAGTAGTTGTATGTATGTGAGCCTCTGGGAGTCTGCATGCATATATATGTGTGTCTACTAGATGCTATCTTTACAAGTTTGGGTTTGAAGATGTCAGGAACATAACTGGTAGAAGATGAGTAGGGTAAAACTATTTTAAGAGTTATTTAGAATTTATTCTAATTTTCCCTCCATGTCTGAGCCTGTTTCTGCTGATATTCTGGACTACAGAGTAGAGAAGAAACAGGATCCACCATGCAGCATTTCTGTGCTTTGGGCAAATCACTTCATATTTTTGGAACTAATTTCCTCACCTCCTACAAAGGAATTCCTGGAGAATCAATAGTTCTGAAGCACCCCTCTGGCCCCCACCAGCTGAAACTCAGATCTGCAGGAATCTACCTAAAAGCTGATGGCTCTGAGACTCAGAACTGAACAGCTACAACAAACTGCTGAATTCATCTAGTAACTAATAATACCAGACACCTACCACAAGTTGTTTTTCTTTGTTTCTATTAATAAACGAGCAGATGTGGAGATGGGCACTCTGCTGTGCTTCTCAATTCACCTGACTCCTTGACTGATGAAAAAGCAATGTATTTTACCAGAATGATAACTGTTCATCCTTGACGACATTGGCTTAGTACTTACAAAGGACTTCAAGAATAAAGCCACCAAGAGTGAACCCAATTTCTGCAGACACAGATGAAAGCCAGGAGATATGCTATGTTGGAGAAGGGGTTTTGCTCTTGTTTCCACAGGAAAAAAATGTAGATACTATCAAAATTAATAAAGGTTCAGTTTAAAGAGGAAAAACCTCTTAAAAAGGAGACATGACAGCTCATCTACAACGATGTGGTAAAAAAAAAACATATAAAATGGGGGTAAGGTTCTGTTCTCGTCTTTACAGAAAAACACTTATCTTCAAAAAATTCAAGGGACCCTGAATGTTTAAATACTGACAGATAAAAAAATAACTATGCAATAGGGATAATCAAAAAAAAAACCAAATAGGTTCTGTAAATATAAAAATCAAAGATATGTTTATGTTTCTAAATTTATAGAGCTGGTTTTGGAGTTGGACTCTGGCTCAGTTCCTCTCTAATTCCAAACCTGTTGTTAAAACAACAACAACAAAAAAAAAACCAGAGTTTCTGAAATTTCTGTCTCATGTCAAGAGCCATGATATGGGACAAAAATAAATAAATTTTAAAAAATCTTTGCTTTTCTTCATATCTATTTTTGTCTTTATCATGCCTTTCATTAAATATATACAACTGTATATTTTATATAAATGATGTTTAAGTTTTCCACAATAAACAATAAATTTTTCCTACAGTTATCTTTAAAGTTTCCAGGAAAAAGATGGGGCCCCATAACAACAACTCAACCTGGTTAATATGACGTCATGATACTGATAGCGCTACTACAAGACCTGTTTCAAATACCAACTGCACAAGATGGTTCCAACTTGGTTAGCTGAAATGGTGCACATCTTTTACAACATTCTGGCCAGACCTCCACAAAATACTCAGAGATTATATACAATTTTACCAGACATTAATCTTAAAATTTAGCCATCATTTTACTTTCACAGGATCCCCTAAGAAGAACGTCGCCCCCATGACAGCTAAAAGTAATTCTAGAGGACGAAGTCCCCTCTCCAAGTACAGTTTGTCCTCAGACTTAGGGACATCATTTAGGGGTTGATTATAGTTGGTATATGGTTAAAGGTTGGGGGAGGAATTTTATAAGCTCAGGGATCTTTTTTTTTAAAAAAGGGAAAATTGGATGATGGGATAATAGATTGGTATTTCTAAATTATTGTTTATAGACAATTACATTGGATACAAAGTTAAATTATATTAAATATTGTATGCATGTATACTTCTACCTCTGTTTAAAACATTTTTATGTATTGATATATATATTTACCATATTGCAGTATACATTTCTACCTCTGATTAAGATACTTATGTATTGTTTATATATTGATATACATATATATTTACCATATTACAGTGTATACTTGTACATTGTTTACATCTGGAGATCATTGTCCTCACTTATTGCAGAGTTGTTTATTGTCTTATTCTTTAAGTTAGATAGGTATTAAAAATTATAGATTAATAGTCATCTATGTCATATTTATAGCTAGACTAATCAGGTTTTTTAGATACATAGAGAGTATAATCTGTATAAATGGATAATCTTCAACCTCTTCAAAGAGCTGTAGAAAATGGCATTTAATCTCTTATTTCTCTGTTAAGTTTCTGTCTGGTTGACCTGTCCATTGGTGAGAGAGGAGTGTTGAAATCTCCTACTATTAGTGTGTGGGGTTTGATGTGTGCTTTGAGTTCTAGTAATGTTTCCTTTACATATGTGGGTGCATTTATATTAGGGGCATATATATTCAGGATTGAGACTTCATCCTGATGGATTATTCCGTTTAAGAGTATAAAATGTTCATCTCCATCTCTTCTGATTGATATTAGTTTGAAGTTGATTTTGTTCGATATTAGTATAGCCACACCTGCTTGTTTCTTAGGGCCGTTTAATTGAAAAACCTTTTCTCAACCCTTTATTCTGAGATAATGTCTGTCTTTGTGGTTGAGGTATGTATCTTGTAAACAACAGAATGTTGGATCCTGTTTTCGTATCCATTCTCTTAACCTGTGCCTTTTTATAGGTGAATTGAGTCCATTGATATTAAGTAATATTAATGACCAGAAGTTATTAACTGTGGTTATTTTTTTAGGGTTGCAGAGTTTGTGTGTTTCCCTTCTTTGAGTTGTGCCAGTGGAGGGCTATTAGATGTCTGTGTTATTATGGGTGCTGTTTGCTTCCTTTAGTTGTGGTTTTCCTTCTAGTACTTTCTGTAAGGCTGGGTTTGTGGCTATGTATTGCTTAAATTTGTTTTTATCCTGAAATATCTTGTTTTCTCCATCGATGGTGAATGAAAGCTCATTAGTGGACCCTAGCCATAAACAACGAACATTAAGCTTATAGCTCACAAGCCTAGTGAAGCAAAACAGCAAGGTGAACCTCCTGGAAATTGGAAGCAAACAAGATCGCCAGGCAAAAGAAATTTCATCCGATGGATGGAGATAGAGACAGAGACCCTCATTCACATTAGAGCAATGGACTGAGCTCCCAAGGTCCAGTCGAAGAGCAGAAGGTGGGAGAAGATAAGCAAGGAAATCGGGACTGGGAGAGGCTGGTTCACCAACCGTGACAGTGTGCCTGATCTAATGGGAGCTCACCAAATCCAGCTGGACCAGGACTGAATGAGCATATGATCAAACCGGAATCTCTGAATGTAACTGTCAATGGGGGCTGACTGAGAAGCCAATGATAATGGCACTGGGACCTATCTCTTCTGCATGTAGTAGCTTTTTGGGAATCTAGTGTATATGGATGCACACCTTCCTAGGCCGGGATGGAGTGGGGAGGGCCTTGGGCTTCCCACAGGGCAAGGCACCCTGCCCCCTTTTAAGGAAGCAGGGGGAGGGAGGAGGGTTAGTGGGGGAGCGGGAGGGGACTGGGATAAGGGGAGGAATTTTAAATTATTTTGAATGAAAAAATAAAGGAATATTAAAAAAAAGAAAATGGCATTTAATCTAACTTAGAGTTCTGTGGTATCGAGACACAATCACTCTTGGCAACACTGATCTATTCCCAAAAAAATTGTTGAGCACCAAAGACACTCCACTGGGAGCTTGTCTTCTTCTTGGCAAAACCGGCCTCTGGGCAAGAAACTGCCCATATCTCAACTACTGACAAAATACAAAGTATCCAAAAATGGATAGACAAAACTGTCAAATCTTGCCAAGACAGGGTAAGATGGTTTTAAAAAATTTCTTGCCTTTAAAAATAATCTGTCAGTTATTCTAGGTCTTAGCCAAAGTTGGTTGCTTCAACACTGCAAACATGACTTTGGGTGATTGCCCAGGTAGCCAGTTGTCTCTATGATTTGTTGCATGTTTTGAAAGTTGTTTGATTGCACTTCCTAATTACTCAGGTAACATTATTTCCTTTCTTGGATCTTTGATGGAGTTGAAGACTAGATAAATGTAGTTACTTTCCTCTCATAACTTGGCCAAGTTATTATACAAGACTGAAGCTAGTTAAAATAGGATATTTGTTTTTATTGTATATAATTTTATAATAGATTTAGAACTCTCTTACTTAAACAAAAGGGGGAGGTGCTGTGGGAGCTCCTTTTGCTCCTTTAGCCAATAGCCCTGAGATACCAGCCCACTGGGGTGTTGTCTCTTTCTCTTTAAAAAGCAGCAGCAGCCCTCCTCTCGTTCTCTTGCTTTGGACTCCTTTCCTGGTAGAGGGCTGTTGTCTAGGATGGTGTTCTGTAATTTTTCCCCTCAAATAAATAACCCTTTTAATAATAATTCCAAACTGGTGTGGGATTGATTCACTCTTTAGCACAGGAATGTTAGGCTGCTTCTGAGTCCCCTTAAAGGCTATAGAATAATAAAAATGCTGTGGGGATACATACACAGCAAAGACCATAGGTTATGGATGGGATCAGTATCTCTGTCAGAATCTCAACATTGGATCAGATTTTGGTGCTACCTCTGAATGTCAGGTGTTAGAGAGCTTGGCAGTGCATTTGGAATCTGTTATTTCCTAGCTGAGTGGTCACAAGATTACACATTCAGGTGATGACACCACCTAATGGCCAAAGCTCAAATCTCATAGCACAGACCTGAATATCTAAGAGATATATCAAATTGGATATGCTCTAACTGGACCACATTGTGGCCATATCTGTCGCAAATATACACGGGAGAACAATCATACCAGAGGCTTGTCTTATATGCTGCTGAACTAGTTGTCCAAGTTCACCCCTGTTCTGGCTATTGTGTGTTATTGGGTATGGTTCAAATAAAAAAACCATTTCTTGTAATGAATCCATAAACTATTACAAAATAAATCCCTAAAACATTTAAAAATGGAAGAAAGAAGATCAAAGAAGAACAGATGTAACAAGAAGAAATGAAGGAAGGCAACCGAGAAAGCCAGGGCATAGCAGGTAGGAAGACATAGGGAAACTGCACCTCTTAATAACTCATTTTCCTGCATTTAAATTCTAGAGCCTGAGAACAGCATCTGAGTGCCCTGAGACAAATTTTGCTTCTATTTCTGGCAACACATTTACAAATTAGAAAATTATGAATGCAAGTCGCCACCCTAGAGGGCCGGTGTAAATGAGGTGACAGTACAAAATCACCAAGTATCCCCCCACCCCGCATTAGCTTGTACGAAAACAGGTTTGTGGCTCACTGGGGAAATGCAAGCTGTGACAAGAAACCAACCTTTGCTGAAAGCCAGATGATGAGGCTAGAAAATGACAGATTCCTCTTGAGATCAGGAAGGACTCTGCAGATAACCATGGCTCTAGAGAGAATATAAACTGGGTAAGAGCATGTTAGGATAGCAATGGTTAGCCAGAAGGAAAACAGATTGTTTTCAAAATCATAGAGGTAATTGAGAGTTGATTTAGAAAATTGAAAATTTTTAAAATTAAAAATCAGCAGAAATTTAACCATTGTGACAAAATTAGATGTTGTGGACAACAAATGCAAAATAATTTTCTCACCTAATCATCTCTTTCCAGTCCATAACTGAAGCTGAGATTATATCTACTTTGTGGGCCCACCTTCTGTTAAAACTTGAGAATCATGGTTGGATTAGTCAGGAGCAGAACTGATAGAATGAATTTGCATATTAAGGGTATGTGTTAGATTGCCATGCATGACATTGCCCAACAATAGTTATCTGCGTACTAGAGAGGTCAAGCATTTGGTAGCTACCTGGTCCATGAGGCTAGATTCCTCAGATTTCCAGCCAGGAGAATTCCTGGAGAGCCACTGATCGTCAGTCCACATTACAAGCCCAGTGAAGATGGGTTCTGATATCAGTGAAGAAATGCATCATCATCATCATCATCATCATCATCAGCAGCAGCAGCAGCAGCAGCAGCAGCAGCAGCAGCATCAATGACTATGGGAGATCTTTCCAGAGAGCTCTGAAGGCAGTGAGAAAAAAATGAAGCTTTCCCTTGGACCTTCTTTTATCCTGGCTGCCACCTGAGGGTGCTACCCACATTTCAGGTAGATCTTACTGCTTCAAATAGGCTGACAATTTAAAATCCAGTAGCTTAGCTATTGGTTCCAGATCCAGTCAAGGTGACAACCAACACTAGCCATCACAGAGACTAAATACACACATGGATAATTGCTACATTTGGCAGAGATACGCACTAAGTGACAGTCTGTGTACTGGTATTTTGTGTACTGATATTTTCTGAAAGCAGTTTATCGTATAATCCACCCAATAATTTTATTATATATAAAACTTAGACAATGGTTAAGCTAGAATACTTCTGGTTGAAAGGAAAAATATGAATACATCATGTTGTATTCCACAATTCAAAACAATATTTCCACAGGACTCAGCATTTCCTGCCAGGTGTATTAAAGTTAGTCCTGTTTAAATCTGTCTGATGATTCACCATTGGTTAAATAAAAACAATGGGGGTGGATGAGAAAGGCCATTAAGTTAAAGTCTGTCTTCATCATGTCATGCCATGATATCATAAGTATATATTGTCAAGGGCTTACCACTATTTCATCAGATTTGAGGGGATAACTGTTTTTTTCTTTTGTTTTTTGGCTTTTTATTTGTTTGTTTGTGGGTTTGTTTTTTTTTTGGCTTTTTGAGACAGGGTTTCTCTGTAGCTTTGGAGCCTATCCTGGAATTAGCTCTTGTAGACCAGGATGGCCTCGAACTCACAAAGATCTGACTGCCTCTACCTCCCAAGTACTGGGATTAAAGGTGTGTGCCACCACTGCCTGGCAAGAGGATAAGTTTTTATACTTTTCTTTTATCATTTTTTTAGTGTCTGTTTATCAGAAGTGATATCTTTCACTTCTAACATTTGTAATTTGTATTTTCCTTATTTGTCCTGCCTAGGACATCATCAATTCAATATTTTTTTCAAATAACAAGGTTTTAGTTCAACTTTTTTTCTACTATTTTCATTAAAACTGATTTTAATAATACAATATTATTAATTCCTTGGTAATTTCATTCAATGTATTTTAATCATATTCATACACAATGTTCTCCCCAATTCCTCCCAGATACACCCTCTTCTTGTACCCCTTTGCCTACTTTGTGTCCTGTTTTTCCTGTTGATGATTCTTAGAAGACTATCTCACAGCAGGTTCTGGTCCTCTGGCTCTTACAATCCTTCACACCCTAGTCCACATTGTTCTTTAATCCTCAGGTGTGAGGGTGTGTTCTAAATGTGTTCACTGGAGACAGGCACCCTACTCCTAGTTGTTCTCTGGGTTTTGACAAGTTGTGGTCTTCTGAGATGATTAAAAACTGATTTTTGGAAAGCAAAAGCACATATAACAAAAGCTTCCAAGAGCACACTAACTAGCCAGGCCACAAAGTTTCAAGCTACAGACTCCTTTGGAAAGTAACACTGTCTGTCAGGACACAAAGCATCTTTTAAGATGAAACTTGCTCAATTTAGTCTAAAATCGTTTGTAAATATAGAGGTAATCCTGGGAGAAAAGTTTTTTGAAGAAAATAGAAAGTAAATGATGCCAATAACTTAGGAAAAATTAAAGATGGAACTTAAAAATTAGAGACCCATGGAATCATGAATTACTGGGCTTAAGCATACCCCTTTTAGTGTATGGTTAAAGTTAATCAAGTTCTGAGAGAATTGCTTTAATAGTAATTATAGAATTAACTGTACAACCAATTTGCATTCATGTGTGTGTGGTGGGGTCTGGGGGAGTTCTATATCCTAATTAGATCCATATTAGGAAAAGTGAGGAAAGAAGTCTGATATGAAGGAAGGAAAGAAAGAACATATTTGAGGAGAAAGAAGAAAAGGCATTAGTAATATTACCTGTGAATCCAGTACGTACTACTTAGAGACATCTGGTAAACCAAGGTTTGCTATAAGCTGATCTTTGCCAATAGAGTGAAGAAGTTAACAGTTGTATAACAGCTGTCAGCAGGTTATAACCGGAAAACACAGGCATGTAGAGCAAGGTTACATTAAATGGCTCTGAGATATGAAGATGGCCCAGCAAGCTCTCATGACCCATCAATGACCTGGTAGGAAACTGAAACAACTGGAGTTTGACATATGGTAGTAATTCAATGCACTGGTGCTGTGACAAACTGATGTATTACATTCCTTTCTACGAATTTAGTTAATGACAATTAGGAGGTGAAAAGCCTTAGTTGAAAATGTATTTGAGAGCACCTTAGGTTCAACTGATACTGAGCTTTCTGTAATGATATTGATGCTAGATGAGTGTTGATGATATGTTGCTTTACTGGTGAAAACAGACTAGAAATTTACTGGAACCAAGAATTCAGGAGAAAGAAACTATTGACTCTAGTTAAAAGGCTTGGAGATAAGACTGGCAGCTGATGCCAATTCCCTGTTGCCAAGACAAGTCAAATCTGGCAGATTGGGGGCTATGTGAATCCTGTCACTGTAGGAACTGCAAGCCAGAGAGACCAGCTGTGATGTTTCTGGGGAATTGCCAGGAAAGCCAGAGCTTGTCCTAATGAAAAGCATAAACAAGAAGGGAATATAGTAGGTCAGTAATTAAAGAAGCGCATTAATTCTTAGAATAAAAGACTTTTTACCCAATGAGCATGAGTTCAAGGATAACAACAATAACAACAACAACAACAACAAATTCTTAGAAAAGACATCCAGTGTTGGACACAGCCAGGAGGTTTAGAATGGAATTTCAATTGTCCTAATATAGTTGGATTTTCCTTTTCATTAGACATTGTCTGGACGAGGCACAAATGATTCTCTGAATCTATAACTATTTATTGTGATCACTAGATTCTGGGCAATGAGAAACATACAAAAGTCCAAGTGAGTCACTGCCCTTCCTTCATTGAACTTCAAATCTGTTAAAACAGCAAAGGAAATTACAGTCGCTGTGTGTTGTGATATGAGCTGTTACAGAGAAAATAGGAGGTTCCTGTGGAAGACTTAGAGAAGACTTCAGGATAGTCAGAGAGTTCCTTAGAGGAAGTTATCTTTCTTTTTCTTTATAGCATAATTCTTTATAGATTTTTTTGGGGGAATTTCACATTATACATGCAAATCCGATTCACCTGCAAGTCTCTCCATATCCTCCCTTCACCCCTGCAGTATCCCTTCCCAAAATAAACCCCCCAAATCAATTAAAAACAAAACAAACAAAAATAAAACCACCTTGCTCCTCCATCTTTCCCATACCTCTTCATTCATCCTAGTGACATTGGGTACTGCAGTATGTCATGCAGTGTATCCTTCATTCAATCAACCCCACCCACAAAATGTTCATTGCAATGAGTCATTGGCCTGGTTCAAGGCCCCTGACACATCATCATCAGACACTCACCAAACTGCTTTCAGATAGCCTGTTGTTGCCCCAAGTCATGGGGATCCTGTGGTTATGGTTCCATAGGACCAGTCCCTTCATGCACTCCAACCAGTCATAGATGGGGTGGATGTTAGAAGGAACCAACCTAAGGCCCAGGATGTGAGTCTGGGTGGCAGCTGAGCTGGTCATTTCCTGCCACTGGAAAGGGGCAGAGTCAGATCTCCTAGGCCTATACCTTCAGGGCAAACTCACTCACACCCATGGTAAGAGGTGGAAACATCTCTGCTGAGTACATGTGTGGGTCAGATCTGCCATGGGAGTTGGACCAACTCTCTTGCTGTATTGTCCAGGACCCTGTATTCTCCCAGGGTCAGTGAGAAGAGAAGCCAGCTCAATACGACCCTAAGATTTCAACATGCATGATTCTTAAGACCCCCTGTGGAAACATGGACCATGGACATCATCACAGAACCCTGCTGCAGCAGGAACATGGACCTAGAAATGGCCCTCAGCAGCAGCTCTCGTCCAGCTATCACCATGGCCCTGTGTGGCAGTGTAGGCCACACAGATTGGCACAGTTCCAGTGGTAGCACAGCCTTCAGACACCAACCTAGCCACAGGTTGCAGCCTGGACCCAGGTATTCATGTGGCCTTTGGTGTCACCATGGGCTGTGAATATCAACAGAGATGCTGGCTACAATAGGGTTATAGATTAAAACATGGCCCTCATCAACAGCCTGGGCTCAGATGTCATTATGGCCTTAGGTGGCAGTATGGCCACTCTGATTGACATGATCTCCACAGTGACATGGTCCTCAGATACCACCACGGCACCAGGTTGTGATGGTATTAAGAACCACAAACATCAACACAGACCCATGCTATGGTGGGGCCACAGACCCAGACATGGCCCTCAACAACAGCCTGGGCCTGGATATCACTGTGACACTGTGGAAGCATGGGCCACTCAGATCTCAGCATGACCCTCAGATCCCCACCAGGCTTCTGATGCTGGCCCAGAATGTAAGTGAAGTTTTCCCATCCCAGCAGCCACTTCCAAATTACCACACTGAGGCTTACTATTACTTACAAATGCTCAGCCGATAGCTCAGGCTTGTTACTAGCTAACTCTTATATTTTAAGTTAACCCATATTCCTTATTTACACTCTGTCACTATGGTGCTGCCTTTATTAGCAGGGTCCATCTCCTGCTCCCTCTGTATCTGACTGACAACTCCTCTGACTGAGTCCTTCATTATCCCATCATTCTCAGTTTGACTCTCCTGCCTAACTTTATCCTATTTAGCTATTGGCCAATCACCTTGTTTATTAAAAACAATCATAGTGACATACATACACATAGTATACAGAAGGATTATTCCACAACACCAAATGTTGGGTACTTGCATAGCCTTCGGTGGTATCAGGACCCACGGATATCAATCCAGACCCTGGCTGCAGTAGGGCCATGAAGGAAGTCATCTTTCTTTAAAACTGTTTTTATTGAACTATATATTTTTCTCCATTCCCTTTCCTTCTCCTCTCCTTCCCTTCTACCCTATCCCATGATCCCCATGATCCCAATTTACTCAGGAGATCTTGTCTTTTTCTAATTCCTATGTAGATTAGATCCATGTATGTCTCTTTTAGGGTCCTCTTTGTTATCTAGGTTCTCTGAGATTGTGAATTATAGGCTAGTTTTTCTTTGATTTATGTCTAGAAGCCACTTATGAGTGAGTACATATTATATTTGTCTTTCTGGGTCTGGGTTAAATCACTCAATATGATGTTTTCTAGATCCATTCATTTGCCTGTAAATTTCAAAATATCGTGATTTTTTTTATGCTGTGTAGTAGTCAATTGTGTGAATATACCACATTTTCCTTATCCATTCTTTGGTCAAGGGGCATTCAGGTTGTTTCTAGGTTCTGGCTATGACAAATAAAGCTGCTATGAACATAGTTGAGCACTACCACTAGCAATGCAGAAGTGTTCCCTTTACCCCACAACTTCTCCATCATAAGTTGTCATCAGTGTTTTTGATTGTGGCCTTTCTTACAGGTGTAAGATGGAATCTCAGAACTTTTAAAATTTGCATTTCTCTGATGGCTAAGGATGTTGAGCATTTCCTTAAGTATCTTTCAGCCATTTTAGATTCATCTTTTGAAAGTTCTCTGCTTAGGTCTGTACCACACTTTTTTATTGAACTATTTGTTCTTTTGATTACAAATTTCTTGAGTTCTTTATATATTTTGGAGATCAGCCCTCTGTCCTATGTGGGGTTGGTTAAGATCTTTTTCCATTCTGTAGGCTGTTACTTTGTCTTCTTGTCATTATCCTATGCTTTACAGAAGCTTCTCAGTTTTAGAAGGTCTCACTTATTAATTGTTTCTCTCAGTGTCTGTGTTACTGGAGTTATATTTAGGAAGTGGTCTCCTGTGCCAATGCATTCAAGTGTACTTCCCACTTTCTTTTCTATGAGGTTTGGTGTGGTTGGTTTTATGCTGAGGTCTGTGATCCATTTGGACTTTAGTTTTGTGCATGGCAATAGATCAGGTCTATTTTCATTCTTCTACAAGTTGATAGCCAGTTATGCCAGTACTATTTGTTGAATATTCTTTCTTTTTCCATTTTGTATTTTCTTCTTCTTTGTCAAAAATCAGGTGTTTGTAGGTGTGTGAATTGATGTCTGGTCTTCAGCTCAGTTCAAGTGGTCCTCCTGTCTGTTTTTATGCCAATACCATGCTGTTTTCAGTACTGTAACTCTAAGTAGGTTTTGAAGTCAGGGATTGTGTTGCCTCCAGAAGTTCCTTTACTGTACAGGATTGTTTGGGTTGTCATGGGTTTTTTGCTTTTCCATATGAAGTTGAGTACTGTCCTTTTGAGGTCTGTGAAGAATTATGCTGGGATTTTGATGGGCATTGCATTGAATCTGTAGATTGCTTTTGGTAAGCTTGCCATTTTTACTATGTTAATTCTACCTACCCAAGAGCATGAAAGACCTTTTCATTTTCTGGTATCTTCTTCAAATTTTTTCTTCAAAGATTTAAAGTTCTTGTCATACAAGTCTTCCACTTGTTTGGTTAGAGTTACTCCAAGATATTTTATGTTATTTGTGGCGATTGTGAAGAGTAATGATTCTCTCATTTCTTTCTCAGCCCATTTATCATCTATGTAAAGGAGGGCCTCTGATATTTTTGAGTTAATCTTGTGTCCTGATATATTATTGAAGATGTTTATGAATTGTAGAAGTTCCTTGGTAGAATTTTTGGGGTTGCTTATGTAAACTATCATATCATCAGCAAATAGTGAGACTTTGACTTCTTTTCTGAACTGTATCCTCTTGGTCTCCTTTTCTCATCTTATTGCTCTAGCTATATCCTCAAGTACTATACTGAATAGACATGGAGAGAGTGAACAACATTGTTTTGTTCCTGATTTCAATGGAATTGTTTTGAGTTTCTCTCCACTTAGTTTGATGTTGGTTTTTGGCTTGCTGTATATAGCCTTTATTATGTTTAGGTATGTTCCTTGTATCCCTGCTCTCTCCAGGACCTTTATCATGAAAGGATGTTGTATTTTTGAAGGCTTTTTTAAAATCTAATGAGATGATCATGTGGTTTTTATTTTTCAGTTTGTTTATATGGTGGATTACATTGACAGATTTTCATATGTTGAACCATCCCTGCATCTCTGGGATGAAGTTGACTTGATCATGGTGGACAATGATCCTGATATGTTCTTGGACTTGATTCGCCAGTATTTTACTGAGTATTTTTGCATCAATGTTCATGAGTGAGATTGGTCTGTAATTCTCTTTCTTAGTAATGTCTTTGTGTGGTTTATGTATCAAGATAATTGTAGCCTCATAACAAGAGTTTGGCAATCTTCTTTCTGTTTCTATTGTGTGAAACAATTTGAGGAGTATTGGTATTAGTTCTTCTTTGAAAATCATGTAGAATTCTATGCTGGAACCATCTAGTCCTGGGCTTTTTTTGGTTAAGAGACTTTTGATGACTGTTTCTATTTCTTTAACAGTTACACGTCTATTTAATTTGCTTATCTGGTCATAATTTAATTTTGGAAAGTGATATTTATCCAGAAAATTGTTCATTTCCCTTAAGTTTTCCAATTTTGTGGAATATAGGTTTTCAAAATATGACCTGTTGGTTCTCTTATTTCCTCTGTGTCTGTTGTTGGGTCTCCTTTTTCATTTCTGGTTTTGTTAATTTGGATATTCTCTCTTTGCCAACAAGATATTCCATGACAGAACCAGATTTAACCAATACCTAGCCACAAAACTAGCCCTACACAAAATACTAGAAGGAAAACTCCAACATATTGGATATGAAAACAGAATCAATCCTTCTGTTGCATACAAGAAACACACCTCAACCTCAAAGACTAACATCGCCTCAGAGTAAATGGTTGGGAAAATTTTTCCAATCAAATGGACCTAAGAAACAAGCTGGTACAACTATCCTAATAGTTAACAAAATATATTCAAACTAAAATCAATAAAAAAAGAGACAATGAAGGACATTTCATATTAGTCACAGGAAAAAAATCCATGAAGAGGAAATCTCAATAGTCTGAGCCTCAAATACAAGCCCACTCTTATATATAAAAGAAACACTACTAAAGCTTAAATCACACATTAAACCCCACACACTGATAGTGGGAGACTTCAACGCCCCATTCTCACCATTGGACAGGTCTGCCAGACAGAAAATTAACAGAGAAATAAGGAAACTAACAGATGTTATGACACAAATGGACTTAACAGACATCTATAGAACATTCCATCCAAACATAAAAGAATATACCCTCTTCTCAGCACTTCATGAAACCTTCTCAAAAACTGACCACATACTAGGTAACAAAGCAAACCTCAACAAATACAAAAAAATTGGAATGACCCCATATATCTTATAAGATCACCTTTGCTTAAAATTAAAATTCAACAGCAACACTAAATTCAGAAAGCCCACAAACACATGGAAATTAAACAATACTCACATGAATCATCAATGGGTCAAGATAGAAATAAAGGACAAAGTTAAAGACTTCCTAAATTTCAATGAAAATGACACTAAATGCCAAATAAAAAGGCTCTGAGTGTGGCTGACAATGGGGGCTGACTGAGAAGCCAATGATAATGGCACTGGGATTTGTCTCTACTGCATGTACTGGCTTTTTGGGATCCTAGTCTGTTTGGATGCACACCTTCCTAGGCCTGGATGGAGGGGGGAGGGCCTTGGACTTCCCACAGGGCAGGGTACCCTGCCCTCTCTTAGGACTGGAGGAGGAGGGGGAAGGACGAGTGGGGGAGTGGGAGGAGGGGAGGAAGTAGAAATTTTGAATGGTATTATTTATAAAGGAATAAAAAAACAAAGCTGGAAAAATCCCACACTAGTGAGTTAATGGAATACCTGAAAACTCTAGAACAAAAAGAAGCAAACTCACTCAGAGTACTAGATGCAGGAAATAATCAAATTGAGAGCTGAAATCAACAAAATAGAAACAAAGAAAACAATACAAAGAATCAATGAGACAAACAGCTGGTTCTTAGAGAGAAAATCAGCAAAATAGGAGGAAATCATCTTTAATGTGAGAGAAAATTGCTAAATAGAAATCAGTTTGGCAGTTTACAGTTAGAAGATTCTTCAGGAAAATGATAACATCTACGGAAAAGAAAGGTTGACACACTCTTGAAAGTATATTACATTCTATAATTGTATCATAATGCTTAAGAATGTGTATGGTGTGTGAATGCATGTGTAGTGGTTTGAAAGAAAATGTCCACCAAAGGGAGTGGCACTATTAAGAAGTGTGGCATTTTGGGAGGAAGTATGTCACTGTGGGTCCCAGCTTTGAGGTCTCTTTTTCGCAAGTTTTCCTGGGTTTGACAGTCAGTCAACTTCCTGTTGCCTGCAGGAAATAGTACTCTCAGCCCCAGCACCACATCTGCCTGCACAGCGCCATGCACCCCTTCATGATGATAATGGACTAACCTCTGAAACTGTAAGAGAGTCACACTCAATTAAATGTTTTCTTTATAATAGTTGTTGTGGTCATGGTGTCTCATCACAGCAATAGTAAACTCTAAGACAGCATGTAAGTGTGAACACTTATGAGTGAGCAGGTGTACTCATATATACATGTATGTGGGTAGAGAGTAGTAGTGAGAGATGTTGCTAAGAGGTCCTCAAAGACCAGAACCCAAATGGCCATGCATACAATGTTTGCTTCTTATGTCAACAACAATGAAGAGACTTTGATTTTGCCAAATGCTTATTTGTTAGGATTCTTGGGTTTTGTCTTTGCAAGTGATAACAACCCAAATCAAAATATCTACAAGTCATTGTCACATGTCAAAGGAGAAGCAGATAGAGGTCCAGCTGGAATGAATGAAACTATATGTCTATTCATTTCTATTTCAATTCCCTTCACCTTTGCACTTATTCATGGCCCTCTTTCTTTGTAAACACATTTCTTCCGGACTACAGACACACACATGATAACTGCCACCCTTGTATCTATAAGCAGCTATAACACATAGGAAAAGAAGGAAGTAAACAAAATCAAAAGCTTTATTTCATTGTTTTATACTGAAGTCGACCTTAAGATACTTGAGCAAATCAGCCTGATCTAACTACATATGGGTTTGTTTTTACTTCTCTACACAGAATTTTACTGTGTAGTTTTGGCTGTCCTGAAACTCACTCTGACCAGGCCAATCTCGAACTCACAGAGATTTGCCTGTCTCTGTCTCCCGAGTGCCAATATTAAAACTAGGAACCACCACTACCTTGTGCATATGGGTTTTAAAGAAAGAAATTTTCTTCAGCTCTTGGCAGAAGAAAAACTTAGAAATTCAGAAGGTAAAAGATCTGACTGTTATGTTGGCTTTAAGGATGGAAGGTTCTTCTGTCTATGAACCCAGAGAGCTCTAGGAGGTAGGAGCAGTCTCCAGCGAACAATCAGCAAAGAAACTAGGATGTCAGTTCTGCAACATTGAGAAAATAGATTCTGCAGACAAAAAAAAATGAGCTTAGAACCTGATTTTTTACTCTTCAGAGCCTCTAAAGCAAATTAGACTGGCAAGCATCTTAGTTTCAGTCTTGTGATCTCCTAAGCAAAGAACTCATTCTTTAAAGAACTTCTCTTCTGCCTAAACCCGACTTACTAGACTGTTATTTGAAGCACCAATCTTGTGGCATCTTACTATCAGCATTGGAAAGCACACAGTGAGCCTTTGTTCCTTGGATACTGGTTCAGTTCTAGCTCCAAGATACTCTCTGATTGACACAATGTATGGCATATGTCTAAAGCTGAGCCAGTCTCCATAACCAGGAAAAAGGTGGACCCTCTGAGTCACCCAAACAGGTCAGAAACCCATCCTACTAGTCAATGAAATCATAGTGGTAAGGACAACTTACAATGCTCTTCCATGGAACATTATGAAAGTTTAGATGAGGCAAAGGTGGATGGACACTGTTTACAGGAGATGGGAGAGATACACAGCAGGAGCGAACTGTATTCAGATCACGGGATCATACTGGCTGAAGAGTGAAAAGCATATGAGCTAGAGACAGGGTCCTCAGTGTGGAGCCTTGTAATCATCTCTAACAGACATGATTATTGATTGAGCATGAGTAACAAAGTAGGAAGCAACATACCACCTGGACCCACAGGTTGCTACAAACTAGGCTTTGAATAGTTCCTTGAATAAAGAAATTCACTAGTGAAGGGATGAGTGAGCATTGATTTAAAAAAAAAAGTGTGAATGGCTTCTCTAGGTATTGAAAAGACTTAGGCAATATTTCTTTTAGCTATGCAAACTGAGGCTCCAGGGCCACAAAACCCCAGGATTCTTCAACAGAGCAAGCATGTCAGATTGCAAATACCAGAGTGCGTGGTGCTTTCATGCATCACTGGGGCATGATTACATAACACTCTGAATGTTCAGTCTGCCTCTGTGGGCCTCTTGCTGTTATCTGTGAATCACTGCAAGCTGACATAATTCAGTTTTCTCTGTGGCCATATGTCTCCAGTCACTCGCCATCATTGCTCATCCCCAAAGTAACTCCTCCTTACTTCCTTTCCATTAATTTGCATGACTAAGATGCCCTCCCAATCAAATGCGGGGCCCCTTGTCCTTAGGTGCCTGCTGTGGCTGCCTGCCTTTGCTAAAAGCCTCTGCCTGGTTTTTGACCTTCTTTCCCTCTGATAATTTCCACTTCATTAACTTGGAAATTGTCCTTAGATTAGCAAAGTTATTTCTTCCTATTAACTCTCACAATATGACCACATGTTCAGATGGAAATCCTATTAAGTACCCAGGGTTGAATGCGGAAAGTCTGACCACTGCGCTAAAAGAGATTAGTAACTGGTTAAATCCAGTTCTGCTCTTAAAGGTAGCTAATGTGTACCTGGGGCTAGCTTCTCTTTAGGTTTTTCTGTTGCAGCCTGTCCTGACACTGCAGTATCTGAGTGTCATTAATCATTCCTATGAATTCCCTTCTCCGAAGTGGTAAGGAGCCATAGTCAACATCTATACCTCCGGGTTCATGCCAATGACTGGGGATATAATGGTTTGTAAAATAGGCACAGCCCTGGTCCTTTGGAACTTACGTATCCTGCAGAGAAAGATAATCAACAATAGAAATGTTCTGTGACAAAAAAAATAGTCATAAAAAAATCTTAAAATGTGATACTGGTGTAAGATTTGAAGCATAAACAGGGACTAAGGAGTTCAAAGGGATTGATGATTCTTCTTCCATATTCTAAAACTATTCAATACATTTTAGTTTACCTGTATTCAGAAACTCCTGAATAATATTTATATTATAATATACAATGATATAATATGTTAAAATATAATGCATTATAAATAATAATAATAATATATAATATAATATAATATGTATACCATATATATGCATATATCAGTCATACCAAGTTTGTTTACTTCCCTTTAACGACATGGGGAGAATGTGGTTTTCATGATCCTTAGCATGTAAGTCATTCTTTTTTTTTTAATTCAGAGCTTCTAATTTGTTGGTATCCTCATGGAATAGCTCCTTTGTCAGTCCGGGTGCGGAATTAACGTAGAGAAGTAAATTACTATTTCTTGGGTCACTAGTCTGTCTGTCAATCTATTAGATATTTGAAACATATTTAGATTTAATCTTCAAGGAAGGGAGCAGTCAGCCATCGCCAGCCTTATTTACAGGGAATTTACCTGAGGCTGCAGGTTATACTCCAGACCACCCTGCTGTAAGAGGTAGAGCTAAGACTCCTTAACCCCTAATAATTCATTTTATAGTCCATTGTATGTCACAGCTCTAGATAGATAGATAGATAGATAGATAGATAGATAGATAGATAGATAGATAGCTTGTATAAGTGTTGCCTGTGGTTGCATTACTTTTTGCAGCATGAATGTCACATTTCTGGCTCCTTTTAAATTTCCATGCAGAAAACATCAGAGGGGTGTGTGTGTGACCATGCACGTGTGTGTGCATGCATGTGTATGTGTGTGTCTGTTGAGTATGCACACACCTGAGATCTGCTATTTTTTTCTGTAAATGAGTGTTTAGATTCTAATATGCAAGTCTTTTATTTATCGTCATTAAATTTTATCTGGCAGAGCCTGAAAAATCTTTCCAGTCTGCTAACAGATTCCACATTGATTCCTTTACTCAGCAAGAAGATCTTATTTGTCATCTCTGAGTAAAGCAAAACCTATGCTATCTATATTCTCTTCTAAGCCTTTGCTCCTACAATTGATCCCAGTAAGATTATATCTCACTTTTGGAATCACATATTTTATATTCTCAGTTTCTTAATCTCTTTTATTGCTCATTCATTCTCACAGATCCTAATCAATAACCACCTTTGAATCATCTGAAGCAATCCTATGCACTTTGTTTCTTTGAATCCTTACTCATCTATCAAGATGATATCTCCATAGTATCATTAGGACTGGGGAGGCCCTGCTCATATTTCCACAGTCACAGTTTGGCATCTGTATGTGGACAGAATCACCTTTGTGGAATGTTGGGATTCAGGCAAGATATTGTAAAGCTGAGTGACAGGCTCATCACTGTGTGTCTGGATAAAGACCTTGCAACAGTTCCATTAGCTGGTGAACTTTGCTAGATGCCATTTGATCTTAATTCAACCATCATTACCACCCACCAAATGTCTTAAAGGAGCTAAATTTGTGCCATACCTCCCTGTCCCAACTCTAGCCAAATGATCATGTGGTCCTTTATGATATTTTTTTTCTATTGCTGTGATAAAACAGCATAACCAAGGCAGTTTATAAAAGAAAGGGCTTATCTGTGGCTTACAGTTCCAGAGGGATAAGAGTTTATTATCATCACGGTGGAGAAACATAGCAGCAGGCAGACACCGCAGCTAGAACAGCGGCTGAGATCGCTCATCTCCAACCACAAACAGGAAGCAGAGAGAGTGAACTGGAGATGGCAGGAAGTTTTAGAACCTCAAAGTCAACCGCCAGCGAAGCACATCACATCAGCATCCCTTAACAGTGTCACCAACAGGGGACCAAGTTTTCAAATAACTGAAAATATGACGGTTATCTCACTCAAACCACCAGAGTCATGAATCAGTCTACTTAGCTTTGGACCTTCTTAGTCACAATCAATGAGCAGTTCTGCTCAGCCTGGGACCCAGCAGAAATCATATCGGCTCATGTTTTCTGAGTCAGGACTGCAAACCTTCATCTAACTGTGTATTATAAGGCAACTGTGTGACGATGAGCTAAAGTTTTGGGGTAATTTAGCTGTCATAGAAACCTGCTGAGTGACCTGGTAGCAGTTTTTCCAAGTCCTCAGTAAGATTCACACATACATGGCAATACCCCTGCTATCTGAGGCTGTAACTGTGAAGCTGGAGCCAGTCCACTCTCCCAGATTCAGTGGTCAAAGTTTTGAAGGAAACCCTGTCTCCACAAGGATCCATACCTACCTGGATCCACCCAGTGTTTACAGACAACAAAATCAGCAAAAAATCTACCGGCAAAACTCTCTTTCTGAAATTTAGTAGAGAGGACCTCCAGACAAATATAATCTGAAGAAATTTTTTACCTTTAGATCTGCTCCCAAGAAAGGTAACAGGACATCTTCAAATTGAAATGAAAGCCATGCCAACAGGAAAGGGCACAAAAATATGTCACTGTAGTAAAGGCAGCACATTGTCAAATTCAGTATACTCTTACAGTGTAGTACATAATCACTTCAAAAGAGGAAATTGTATACATGATTAAAAGTGTTACAATTAAAAACACAGCCTTCTTCCCTAACTGCAATATCTACATATCACCCCTCTTTACTCTAAGGCTCAAGGAAAATCACAAAAGAGTGATTTGTGAGGCAGAGGTTGGGGAGGACTGTTTCAAGACAATGTGTTCAGGACATGGTAGGGCACTTGTACTAATGAAATCATAGTAGCTGTTGTTGCCTGCATAAGACTAGTCCAGTTAGAATTCCAGCATAGATAAAGAGCCCCACTGTTTTCTGATAACGTATTGTCAGTTGGTGACTGATGGGGGAAGAAGAATCAGTTTTCTTTAATGGCATAGTCCATGGTAGGTTTTCCATACTCCAGCAGATGTCTGTGTACACATACATACATGAGCATCCCAATTTGGATTCATGGTTATAAAAATGATCAAAATTAAATACAAAGAGGGCATGGAGTTGAGAGGAAGATGTGCCTAGTAGGTCTGAGAGGAGTCTGAGAAAGGACTGGGGAATGGGCATGATCAAAATACACTGCACCAATGCATAAAATTCTACAAGAATGAATATAAATAAATTTTAAATGTAGGCTATGACATTTATACCATAAAATAGCATTGGTGCAAAGTGTGAGTAAAATAAGAGAAATTTTGAATATGATTGAAAATATTTGCCTGAAATAGCTATTGATATTAAATTGCTGCTGTGTTATAGCCTTGAAATGGTACCCCCTGCCTGTCTAAAGTTTTGGTTTCTGAATATTTACTCAATAGCTATGATCAACACAGTCTGAAAATATGAAATAGAAAGCTCTCAAGATAAACAATTTATGTTTTAAATGACATATCACACATAGGAATGTGATGAAATTCTTCAGGATATGTGAAATGGAAAATTCTAGAAACAAACATTTTAATAAGTTTTACATTGCATGCCATTCAGAGTAGCATGATGAAATTGTTCCCCTCCCTGCTCTGTCCCACCCAGGATATGAATCACCCTGCTGTCCAGCATTCCCTCACCTTGTTCTGAATCTGCCAGTTAATGACTTAGCAAGTGTCTGGGTCATTAGACTGTCTGTCATCATATCACAGTGCTTGTGCTTAGATAACCTTTATTTAGTTTAATAAGGGCCTCAAAAGAAGAGAAGACTGATGGAGGCCATTTTATCATACTATATTGTTATAGTTTTTCTATTTCATCATTAATTATTGCTTTTAATCATTCATTGTGCCTAATTTATAAGTTTATCATGTGTGTGTTATGCTTAGAAACAACTATTGAATGTGTAGACTTTGGTACTAACTGTGGTTTTAAGGCATTTAGGAACTCATCTGCTTCAGATATCTGGAAGCCACTTTGTATAATTCAAAGCTTCCTAGCATCTACACAGAAATCCTTGAGTAGTTACACAAATGAAAGTGATAAGAGACTAAAAGAACAAAGCTACATTTTTAAAAAGCCACTGAGTTAAAAATAACTACAAAGAAATAATGACACTCTAAACGAATCAGTAAAAAATTAATAGATTACAGTAACATTTTCTCTTTAAGCAAATACTTCAAATGTAAATAGAGTATATTCCCAAAGACATAAAGTGCTAAATATATTTAAAATAACAAAAACTTGAGATGCAATCAAGGTTCATCCTGTCTATGGGAAACTCATTTCACCTTAGCAAATAATCTCAAAGTAAAAATATGAGAAAATATATTCTGTAGAATTAGTAGTAGAGAGTAAATGTGGCTGTACTTGAAAGAAAAATAATTTAAGTCAAGATCTGTCATAGAATCAAAGAGAGATACTGTATAAAGAGGTCAATTCATCAGAAGATATGTATGCAGAGGAGATAGGTCTTAGTGTCATTGTTGATGGCTTCTCATTCTGCCCTCATTGGCAGCCACATTTAGAGACTCCAGCTTGATCATATGCTCATTCAGTCCCGGTCCAGCCGGATTTGGTGAGCTCCCATTAGATCAGGCACACTGTCTCAGTGGGTGGTCCAGCCCCTCGCGGTCCTAACTTCTTTGCTCATCTTCTCTCGCCTTCTGCTGTTCAACTGGACCTTGGACGGGATGGAAAGGGGAGGGCCTTGGACTTCCCACAGGGCTGGGCACCATGCCCTCTTTTAAGGAAGCAGCGGGGGGGGGGATGGGAGGGGACTGGGAGAAGGGGAGGAAATGTAAATTCTTTTTTTTTTTTTGAAGGGAAAAAAATAAAAGAATATGGGAAAAAAACAAAAACACCAAAAAAAAGATATGTATGTTCCTGTATGTATCCAACATCAGAGAGCTAAGTGTGTAAACCAAATATTATTATGATGAAATAGTGAAAAGAAAGGTATAATAATGATGGGGGGTCTTTGGTGCCTCACTTTCTACAACTGATAGATCATCCAGACATAAAATAAAGTGAGAAACATTGGACTTTAATAATGATAAAGAGAAAATGGGCCTGACAGATTCATATAGACCATTTCATCAAAAGCAGAAAATAAAGATTCTTCCACAGTCAACGTGCAACATTCACCACAATAGATCATAAGCTCCAAAATGAATGTTAACCACTTTGAAAATAATTAAATCTTATTAAGCATATTTTTCTGACCACATTTTATGAAGCTTAATTTGGTAACTCAAGACAATCAAACAGTTCACAATCTGTGGAAATGAAAAGATGGACTCTGGAAAGACCAATGGCTCAAAGAGAAATGAAAAAGAAAAGAAATGAAAAACTGTATCAAGACAGATGAAGAACTACTACAATACAAAAAGACAGGGGATTCAGTAGAAGTATATCTGTGAGGAAAATTTACAGCAATAGATGCCTACACTAAAATTCTCAAATACTCAGTCTTGCTTTATTCTTCACTTAGCTAGATAAAAGTAGGCCAATTATTCACAAAGTCAATAGACAAACTTAAATAATAAATATCAGAGCAGAAATAATTAAAACAAAGAAGAGAATAGGAATTATTGATGAAGCTGAAGATTTTAATAGATCAACAAATTTGACAAAAGCTTAAGGTATTCAAGAAAAGGAGAGATTTAATGAATAAAATTATAAAAGAAAGAAAAGAAATTATAACTGAAATCACAAGAACAAATAACCCTATATAATTATGAATAATTTGCCAATAGGCTGAAAGAAATGAGTAAATTGCAAGAAACATAACCATCAAGACTGAACCATAGACAACAGAACATTTGAAAGGACAGAAAATGAAGATATAGATGCAGCAATCAAAGTCCCTGCAAAAAAAAAGAGAATAGCTTAGAACCAAAAATTCCATGCATGAACTCAGTCAAATAATTGAAGAAATAATTCCAGCCATTTGCAAACTTGCTCCCTTAAAATCTTAAGACAAAGGAACATTCTCAAAGTCATATTATAGGATAAAGTACTCATAAAAGTAACTTGACACTTCAAGAAAAGAAAACTACATGTCAACATCTCTGGTAAACATACATGTAAAATTATTCAAAATTACCATTATCATTAAACAAAGGTCAATACTTATTGAAAGTATCATCTGTCATGATTAAGTACAATTGATTTAATGCAGCTATGGATCAACAAGAGCTAGCAAGGAATAGTAAAAATTATCATGATTTTATTACACATAGGAAAATAGTTTTAACAACAACAAAAGAATCAATAAGAAAGACTCTTTTTAGTAACTTAAGTGTATAAAAAATGTACTTTAATAAACAAAGGCCATACAGAACATAGAAACATAATAGCATCTTCTTTACTTCTAGTATCAGACAAGAGACAAGGATACCAACTGTCACTTCAATTCTATGGGATTCTAAAAGTCCTAACATCCTTCAGGCAGTGGAGCTGGAGAGATGATTCAATGAGTAATAGCTTTTGCTCTTCCAACGAACCTGAGTTTCATTCCTAGCACCCAATTCAGATGGCTTACAACCTCTCACAAGCCTAGTATCAGAGAATCCAAGACCCTCTTCTACTCTCCATAAGTTGCTGCATATATGTGGCATACATACACACCAACACATATATGCACATATATTTTTATTTTTATTTTAGACATGTTCATATAATATATTTTAGTCATGTGCTTTCCTCTGCCCCAACTTCTTCCAGATCCTCCCCACATCCATATCCACCCAACTTCATACATCTCCCTGACTGTGTGTGTGCATGTGTTCTGCCATATCAATTGTCTCTTGCATTAGTTGATCTCTAATGCAATTCCTATAGTGTCTTCCACCAAATACATGTTCAATAAATGCTCACTAAGTTGGTATGAAAACATATTAACACCTAGATACTTCCTTTGGAGAATGTTAATGTTATATTTTAAAAGGTTACCTACCAAAACTCTCTAAACAGACTTATTAAATAAGAGGAAAGTCATGCCTAGTACTGGAAACCTAACCAACTACCCAGAGCTAGTGAAACTGTAGATCTTGGAGGAGTACCTATAAATACCACCTTATTATAGCAGCATAATCCCTAGTTACACTCTAAATACTTGTCTTTAAACCCACAGCTAAGAGTAGTTCTCACCCTTTATCAAGGAAACATCTCTTTGTAACAAACAAACGAATAGAACAAATGAAAATGTAGAGTTGTAGAGCCCAGTTCCAACAGATGTATCTACAATATATCTCCTGTAGCTAACACTCGGGGATCATTGTGAAAGTAGGGGCAGACAGTAAGAGTCAGATGATCAGAGGGTTTTCTGTGAGATTGTGACTCATAACAATATCAGAATCTATACTCATTAAGTCTCACCAGCATGACTGCCTAAATATGAGCTAAACATGGGCAACAACAACAGTGCCAAATTGGATGTTGTTAAGCCCAGGAGACCTCAACCCTACACAAAGAACTAAATACAACTAAGGACTTCAGAGAGTGGAAAACATAGTCATCCCCAGGGAAAGGCATATCAATGAATATCCAGTACAAACGGTCATCCCTGAAAACATGCACACAAATTACATTCAGACAAAGCAGGGTATATTTATATATTTAGGGATGTGTATGTGTATGTGTGTGTGTATAGATATACAATTAATGTAAAAAGAGACCATGATTTTAACAGAAAGTAAAGGCTATATAGAAGGGTCCAGAGAGAGAAAAGGCAGAGAAAAGGGTCCAGAGAGAGAGAAAAGGCAGAGAAAATGAAGAAGTTATATTATGACCTCAAAAAATAAAAAATAAATTTTAAGTGTTATATAATTTTCACTGCCCAGGAAAAGCCTTATCAGGTACAAAGCTTAACATATCAGGTTACACTTCAGTCACTCTCCTACATAATTTAATACTCATAAATGAAAAAAAAGTCTCTTCTAGAGCATTGTCATACTCAGAAAATACTCTCTAGACATTTCCTGGGAAAGGAAACTGACCATTTGTCTACAAATCCCTAAAGGAAAGTAACAAGAGTTGGACAAAACACCAATGTTTCTCAAACTATTTTACAAATGTAAAGGCAGAAATGCTGTAAAACTCACCCAGTGAAGGAAGCCTTATTCATCAGAGAGCTAAAGACCAGTCTCCATGAAAATATAATGCAAAATTCTTCAAATTTAAAAATCAAAGTGAACATAAATTTTAAAAATCAATACCATGACCAACTCATTTTCATTCCACAAATGGAAATATGGTTCAATGAAAGCAAACTAATTAACCGGAATACAAGATATTAAACTTAAAGTACAGGAACCATGTGATTATCTCAATGGAAATTGAATTTGCCTTTTAAAATAATATTCAATATCACTTCATGATAAAATTCCCATAAGAAATTAAAGTTAGATAAATGAACTTCAATATAATTAAGGATATACACAAGACATTTATAGCTAACATAGTGAAGAGAAATCTAAGGCATTCCCTAAAATCAAGAATAAGAATGACCATTCTTTCAAGTCTAGTGTTGGAATTCTTATCCAAAGGAGTAAGTTAAGAAAATATTAGAAAAAGGATAAAATAGTAAAGGAGAAATCAGATTAGTCCTTTTTGCATATAATATATACTTTTAAAGGCCTAAATACTCATCAGTAAGCAACTTAACTTAATAAGCATTTTTAAACAATTATCAGGATATAAATGTATCATATAATAATTGGTAGCTTTTCTTGTGAGGGAGATATGGCTTAGTGGTGAAGAGTGCTTGTTTTCATTCAGATGCTAAGCTATCTCATATTCAGAGACTGAAAAATTATGATGAGACACTGGCCAGTGATGCAGTAGGTTAATTGCAGATCTTCATCTTTTCTTCCTCTCCTGCAAATCAAATCCCCTCGTTTCATCTCCAACTCTGTAAAATTCTGACTGATGCAGCTACTTCTTTCTCTCTGCTTCAGTTCCCAGGAGACTAAGCAGATGCTGGTGGAACATTACTTCTTCCCTCTCGTGGACCCCCTCAGTCCCACCTCCAAGCCCATCCCCATTCCTAGGTATAAGCTCACAATACCTAGAAACACAATTTACCTGGAACCTCTAATGGCCACAGCTATTAGGATTAAGGAAGAGTGTCCTACCAGGCAATACACAGCCAGCACACTCTCGGTAGAATCAGAGATGTCAATAGAAACCAAGGAACAGAGCACCTACTCAACAAAGACCAGATATCAGCACCTAGAATTACAATCTTCCCAAACCCAAATGCCTGCACGCCAGTCTGAAAACACAAACAATAACAGCAGGATAGTATGTCTCCACTGGAACCCATCAATACTACCAGAGTAAGGTCAGGGAATTCAGTGTAGCTGAAGCACAAGAGAAACACCTTAAATAGCTTTTTGAATATGATATATTTCCTTAAAGAAGAAATTAATAAACCCTCTAAAGAACTCTCTAAAAACACAAGCAAACAGTGGAGGAAAATGAATAAAACAGTTTAAGACCTGAAGTGGAAATAGAATCAATAAAGAAAACTCAAAATATGGGAAATATGGAAGTGAAAGATTTAGGAACTCAAACAGGAAACCCAGAGGCAAGCTTTACCAACAGAATGCAAGAGATGGAAGAGAGAATCTCAGGAACTGAAGATTGAAGATATGATAGACGAAATGGATACTGACTTACAGAAACATAATGTATTGTAGGGATTAAACTATATGCAGAAGTAAAATAAAAACAATAGTACTAAAACAAGAAGGTATAAAAATATCATTAAGCCAAGATTATCATTTAAGAAGATTGTAATAATAGAAACCAATTAGTAAAATTTTCTAAGTATCATCTGTGTAAAGCAAATTGAAACAAAGTGATAAGATGGTTTACATATATAAATGATATATATGAGATTTTATACTTAGTTAAATAGCATGTGCATAGAATATACAAAGAGAATGCTGATATAATTTTGCTTTTTTTCTCTGCTTGATATTAACTTATGCATATCTGTTCAAAGACAAAAGTGAAAATGATTTCTAAGTTCATTGAAAGTTTAAAGATATTTAGTGTACGATGAAATGTTAAATGGAAAAAAAGAACAAAATTTTGTTTTGTGACCACTATTACTATTACATTAAAAATAAAATGCTTATGAGATCTTAGAATATAGAAACTCAGCACCATCTCTTCATGGAGTCACTAAAGACAGGGGTGGGTAGATGGGTTAGGTGGGTATTAGATGACAGGGGTGGCATCTATCTGCCAGATGTTGAAAGAATAAATTACTCTTCCTTTCACAAAAAGAAAGAAAGAAATAAGAAAGAAGGAAAGAAAGAAAGAAAGAAAGAAAGAAAGAAAGAAAGAAAGAGAATAAGAGAATACGGGGCTGGAGAGATGGCTCAGCTGTTAAAGGCTAGGCTCTCAACCAAAAATATAAGAAGAAACAGATACCTCAGTCAAAGAAAATTATATATGTAAAAAAATACTAATATAAAACATTGAGGAAATGAGGTATACTGTAAAAAGAAGTAAGTATAAGAATAATAGGAATAGAGGAAAGAGAAGAAATTCAGGTCAAAGGCATAGAAAATACTTTCAACAAAATCTTTGAAGAAATATTTCCTAACCTAAAGAAAAAAATGCCTATCAAGATACAAGAATCATACAGAACACCACATAGACTGAAGCAGAAATGAAACTCCCCTCTACAAAGAATAATCAAAACACTAAACGTATAGGACAAAAAGAATAAAAAAAGAATATTAAGAGCTGCCAGCAGAAATGGCCTTTTAGAATAACTCCTGGCTTGGCAATAGATACTCTAAAAGACTAAAGGGTCTAGGCAAATGTTCTACAAACTCTGAGACACCACAGATACCAGCAAAACTTTCAATTACAATAGATGAAGGAAATAAAACATTCCATGATAAAACCTGCAAAACCACCCTTACAGAAGGAAAACACCAACCGAAGTAGTTACCATGCCTAAAATAACACAAGGAATAAATAATCCAAGACCAACAAATCAAGAAGGGAATAAAAACACATGGATACACACACACCACCACCACCACCACCACCACCAGCAGCAGCAGCAGCAGCAGCAGCACAGCAACAAGAACAACATGATAACAGGAATCAACAAACACTGCTCATTGATAACTCTCAACTCCCTCAATGGAAAGGCATAGAATAACAGAATGGATATGAAAACAGGATCCATTCTTCTGCTGTATCCAAGAAACACATCTTAACATCACCTCAGGAAAAAAGGATTAAAAGAAGATATTACAGGCAAATGGTCCTAAGAAACAAACTGGAGTTGTCATTTTAATATCTGACAAAATAGACTTAACATCAAAACTATTTAGAGTGATGGAAGACACAAAATGAATATTCGTCAAAGGAAATCTACCAAGAAGACATTATAATTCTTAACATCTGTACATCAAACACAAGGGTATACAAGCTCATGAAAGGAACGCTAATACAGCTTAATTTACATATTGATCTTTACAAACTGACAGTGAGAGAATTAAACACCATGCCCATGCCAATAAACTGGTCATAAGACAAAAACTAAACAGTGAAATGCTGGAGCTAACTGGTGTTATAAGCCAAAAGGACCTAACAGATATTTGAACAACATTTCACTCAAACATAAAAGAATATATCTTCTTCTCAGCATCTCATGGAACTTCTTTCAAAATTGACCATATGCTTGGACATAAAAAAGTCTCAGCAAATACAAAAAAAAAATGAAATAACACTCTGAATGCTCTGATACCACCAGGGAAAGAAACTGCATCTCAACAACAGTAGAAACAACAGAAAGCTTGAAAACTCCTGGAAACTACACAACTCATTACTGAATGAAAACAGAGTCAAGGCAGAAATAAATAAGAAACCAAAGCCTCTCTAAAAATGAATGAAAATGACATATCCAAACTAGACACAATGGAGGTGTTTCTAAAAGGCAAGTCCATATTATTAAATAAGAAATTTGGAGAGATCTCATACTAGTAACTTAACAGCACACTTAAAAGTTCTAAAACACAGAGAAGTAAGCATACCTAAGAGGAGTAAATATTGAGACATTATCAAACTGAGGGCAGAAAATTAATAAAATAGAAACAAAGGAAGCAATACAAAGAATTGGTGAAGCAAAGAGTTGGTTCTTTGAGAAAGTTAACAAGAAAGACAAACCCTTATCCAAATTATTTAAAAGAGAGAGAAAATCCAAATTAACAATATCAGAAACAAAAAGGGGGATGTATATTGCAGAAAGGTTACAGCTAATAGCTACCTGCCTACTGGGATGTGGCCTCATGGACTATTTACCTGGATGCAGAAGTGTGTCTGGCCTCTTCCTTCCTCTCTCTGCTTGGCCCTAGGCCCCGTTTTGGCTGTTTGGTTTGCTTTGGATCTGATCTTCATCCATTGTTCAAGCAGAACATCCTGACTTTGTAAGTCTAACCCTTAATAAACACCGATCTGTTTTCTTAGCTCTGAGCTAGTGTGAGATTCATTTTTGGTAAGTGTCCAATCATTTCTGCCTTCACTTGATGCCACATGGGTTTGAACTTCTTGCCCTCCGGGCTGGAGGTTGAGCCTTCTCACAGTCTGGACAGATTTTCTTTTTCCTGAATGATTTTTTTTTTTTAATAAAATACCCATCACAAGGGAGTTTGCAGCATGAGAGCTGGAGCGCGGATAGAAGCGCTGTTCGCCAGCTACTGAAAACTCTCTGGAATGACCTTTTGTCCCAGGGGAAATAGCGTAGGGACGTGGGGGTGCGCGGTCAGTCGAGTGGCACAGGAACCTCCACAACAGCTGTGTCATGACCCCTTGCATCAGGTCTGAGCTGCCATCCCCAGCAGAGTGGCAGGGCGGGTGCCTGGGGCAAGCGGTACTGTTTATCAGCCGCTGGAAGTTCCCTGGGCTTCTGTTCTCTGTGCCTGGTCTCTAGGTTTTCTTAATTGATTTAACTACAACTAACCTCTTGAGTGACTCATTTTTCTCCAGTTTTTTTTTTCTTTTTCAGCAAGTAACAGGGCAGATTTTACCACAGGATCTGTTGTGACACCATTGCATCAGTTCCAGTGGTGACTCAGAAACAGCGCCATCTGCTGGTTGTCAGGTAAAATGGCAGATTTTGTTTCTAATGGGACTTTTGCCACTCTCCTTGCTACCATAATAGAAGAAATCACAAGAGGCCTCCATGAATATGGAGGTACCTCAATTTACTGGTTATTAGGTTTCAGTTTTCTTCTCCATATTATATCATTATGGAAGTATATGGAACTAATTGATAGGATTAATATCATGATTGGCAAAATTGACTCCAGATCTAAGGGTACTAGGAACTTACCTGAAAGTGTCCAGGCTGTTGAATTTGACATTCAGAAATTGTCCCAGAGTTTTGGTAAGGTAACAGACAGAATATACCTCCAGGATGGCAATTTACATGATATCCAGGAACAGTTCAAGGAGGAGATGTTATCTTTGAAAGGAAACATTAAGACCTTGGAATCACAGGTGCAGAATGGGGACTAGAAAATTAATATGGTAAGGAAATCGCTAGAAACATTTGCAGGTCAGGAGATTCAGGCTTTATGAGAGATAATGATAAAGAGATTTGAAATGATTGAGGAAATTATTGGAGCTGATGAACATTGTGAGAAGGCACAAGGACAGAATACAGTGTCACCACTGGCTGTCAGAACTGGTTTACCCAGGATTTTAGTGACAAACCATGTAATTTATTCTGACAAAGCATCAACTTCTAAAGGCTCAATGGGAGCCAAAGAAGGTAGATGGATGCCGATAGGAATGAGTGATCTAAAGGAAATTAAGCACACCATCATTCCTTATGGCTTGCACTTTACATTTGTTAAGGAAATGATAAGGACTTTGGTTTCTAACGTCAGGACTACTTCCCATAATTTCTCCCAGTTAGCATTCATGGTGTTAGAGGATGGAACTTCCTTGATGTTTGGAATTTATTTCAGAGAAGAATCCAAACATATGAAACAGCAAGGAAGAGCAAAGGATGTGGAGGTTTCCCAGGACCAAATTCTTGGCATAGGAGCATATGCTGATCCACAGGTCCAAGCTCTTTACCACAAAGAAGTAGTGTCCCTATGCCACAAAGCAGCCTTGAATGCTTGGGATAGGATATAAGAACTAGGGGAAATGTTCAAACCATATACCAGGGTTAGGCAGGGACAGGGAGAACCCAATTCTGACTTTTTGAAAAGATTAATTAAGGCTATGAACATAGGAGTAACAGACCCAGAAGCTAGATGACTAATTCTTGAATTGCTGGCTTTTGAAAATGCAAACTTAGAATGCAAAAAAGATAATTGGGCCTTTAAGGTCTAGATCGGTACCTATGGATGAATGGATTCAGCATACCATGAATTTTCAGACTTTAACTAATGATGATGAATCTTGGGTAGGAGAAGTGATTTCCAAAGCAATGAGGGGACATCAAGCTGCAAAGTGTTTTAATTGAGGTAAATTAGGACACCTGAAAAGGGATTGCAGGCAAGGTATTTCTAGGAATAATACCTCATCTGGGAATGGCAAGAATAGGAAACCTCAGCCTTCAGGTATATGTAGGAGGTGTGGTAAAGGATGACATTGGACCAATGAATGCAGATCAATAACAGACAGACAAGGCAACCCAATACAATTGGGAAACTCCTTGAGGGGCCTCTCGCAGGTCCCCAAACCAAAAATGGCCCAGTCGTTCCCAGTAACTGTGGAGGACATGTCACACCAGGAAAATTAAAAACTCTAGAACTTTCTGTGCAAGACCATACATTCTAAATGATGGCTAAAATTTGAAGAATAAGTCAGAAATTCAAATAGGATAGGAAATAAGAAATGTATATTTTGGCAAACTTCTATAAATGCTCAGAGACCAAAGCCGAGAGTATGTACAAATGGAATTGTGATTGTTGGCTTTATATCACAGGAGCTGATGTGAGTATCATCACTCCAGAATCTGGGCATCCAAATTGGCCTGTTCAAGAGGCAGATGTTCAATTACTAGGACTTGGAACCATATTTCAAGTTAAACAAAGCACGAGATGGGTTGACTCTATTGGGCCAAAAGGTCAAAGAGGAAAGCTAAGGCCATGTGTAGCTGATATTGCGATAAATTTATGGGGCCATGACTGGCTACAGCAATGGAATACACAGATTAATATTCCTGCTGTCTGAGGAACTCATAATTTTTGAAAGGATGTAACAAGGTACTATGCATAAAGGTCACCAGCCATTCAGGCTGTACAAGAACATAAAGCAACTAACAAACCTTTAGAGGTACCAACAGCCCTACCTTTGAAATGGCTAACTGAGAAGCCAATATTGGTTAAGCAATGGCCTCTAGCCGAAGATAAATTGCAGGCTTTAGAACGATTGGTACAGGAGCAATTAGATGCTCTACATATTGAGGAATTGACAATCCCTTGAAATTCTCCTGTGTTTGTTGTAAAAAAGAAACCTGGTAAATGTAGAATGGTGACAGATCTAAGAGCTGTCAACAAGGTAATTCAACCCTCTACAGTCTGGAATTCCTCTGCTGTCTCTATTACCAAAAGGATGACCTCTTATAGTTATTGATTTGAAGGATTGCTTCTTCACTACACCTTTATAAGAAATGGATAGAGAAAAATTTGCCTTCACAGTGCCTACTTATAATAATTCTCAGCCTACTAGGAGGTATTATTGGACTGTCCTCCCACAGGGGATGCTCAATAGTGTGAAATATTGTGCCAATATTCGTAAGCAATTTCCTAAGTCTATAATTTACCATTACATGGATGACATTTTGTTGTCTGATTCAAATACTTTAGAAAGGATGTTTGAAGAAGTAAATAAAGTCTTGCCTAAATGGGGATTACAAATTGCTCCTGAAAAGATTCAAAGAGGAGATTCTGTTAATTACCTAGGTTACAGAAAATTAGAACACAAAAGGCACAAATTAGGAGAGACCAGTTATAGACTCTTAATGACTTTGAAAGATTGTTAGGAGACATTTCCAGTCTATGACCAGATGTTGGGATAACTCCTGATCTAATAGTTCATTTAAACAAAACCTTAGATGGTGATAAAGATTTGAATAGTCCCAGAGAATTAACAGCTGAAGCAGAAAAGGAACTGACAATGGTTGAAGAAAAATTACAGGAGGCACATGTGGATAGGGTGAATCCAAATCTTATTTGTATTCTAGTCATATTGCCTTCCAGAATTTCTCCTATGGGAATTTTAATGCAGAGGGAAGATATTATTTTAGAATGGACCTTTTTACCACACAAACCAAGTAAAAAATTAAAAATTTATGTGGAAAGGGTCTCTGAAATAATTATTAAAGGTAAACTGAGACTTCATCAACTAGCAGGTATAGACCCAGCAGAAATTATAGTGCCTTTCACTACTGATGAATTTAAAAAGTTATGGAAAGACAATGAACCATGGCAAAGGGCTTGTGCTAAGTTTTTAGGAGAAATTAATAGCAATATCCCAAAAGCGATAGACCTAACCTTATAAAGAGAACTTCTTGGATTCTTCCTCGAATTGTACATGATCCTCCAATAACTGGAACCTGTACATTTTATACTCATGCTAATAAATCAGTGAAGGCAGGTTACAAATCAGACGAATTGAGTAAGGTGGAACAGAAGCCCTTATACTTCTGTCCAGAAGGCAGAATTATATGCCATTCTGTGGTGCTAAGAGATTTTAAAGAACCTCTTAATATAGCTACTGATTCACAATATGCAGAAAGAGTTACCTTGCATATTGAAACCTCTGAATTTATACCAGATGATACAGAATTGACTTCATTGTTTATCCAGGTACAAGACATAATCAGGAATAGACTTCATCCTATGTACATAACACACATCCAATCCCATATGGGTCTGACAAGTCCTCTAGCAATCAATTATTGATGGGAAGCGTGTTGCAGGCCTCAGAATTTCATTAAAAACATCACGTCAAGTTTTAAAGAAAGAGTTTTCTATTACACAACAACAAGCTAAGGAGATTATAAAGGGATGCCCTACTTGCTCTTATATAACCAAACACCGCTACATGCAGGGACTAACCTGAAGGGTAATCAAAGGAATGAAATCTGGCAGATGGATGTGTTCCACTTTGCAGAATTTGGAAAATTAAAATATGTATATCACACCATTGACACTTATTCAGGCTTTCAGTGGGCAACTGCTTTAAGCTCAGAAAAAGCTGATTCAGTAATCACACATTTATTAGAAGTTGTGGTCATCATGGGTATACCTGCACAAATAAAGACAGATAATGGTTCGGATTATGATTCTAGGAAAATAAAACAGCTTTTTGCTTATTATAATATTAAGCATGTTACAGGTATACCACACAATCCTACGGGTAAAGCAGTTATAGAAAGATCAAATTGAACTATAAAGGATATATTAAACAAACAGAAAGGGGTGGAAATGACCCCAGAAATAGATTACATAATGCTTTATTAACCTTGAATTTTCTTAACGCTAATGAGAAAGGGACAACAGCAGCAGAAAGACATTAGATAATGGAAAAGTCTGCTGAACTAAATCAACCGGTTTATGTAAAGGATGTACTGACCTCACAATGGAAGCCAGGAGATGTGCTGCTTTGGAGAAGGGGTTTTGCTCTTGTTTCCACAGGAGAAGAAAAATTGTGGATACCATCAAAATTAATAAAGGTTCAGTTTGAAGAGGAGAAAGCTCTTGGAAAGAGGAATGACAGCTCATCCACAATGATGATAATCATACAGGTGGTAAGAGAAACACATAGGGTGGGGGCAGGGTTCTGTTCTTATCTCTGCAGGAAAACACTCACCTTTGAAAAATTCAAGGGACCCTGGATGTTTGAATACTGACAGATGGAAAAAATTACTACCTGATAAGGATCAGCAAGAAAATTGAATAGGTTCCGTAAGTAACAATATTAAAAATATATGTTCATATATATATATATACATACATGTGTGTATATTTATTCATAAATATATAGAGCTGATTTTGGAGTTGGACTCTGGCTCAGTCCCTCTGTAATTCCAAGCCTGTTGTTAAGAGAAAAACCCAGAGTTTCTGTCTCATGTCAGGAGCCATGATCAAACATCTTTGCTTTTCTTCATATCTATCATACATTTCATTGAATATATATGTCTGTATATGTTTATATAATTAATGTTTATGTTTTCCACAATGAACAATGAATTTTCCTGCAGTAATCTTTGAAGTTTCCAGGAAGAAGATGGGGTCCCATAACAACAATTCCACCTGGTTGATATGACGTCATGATACTGATAGCACTACTACAAGACCTGTTTTGGGTACCAGCTGCACAAGATGGTTCCAACTTGGTTAGCTGAAATGGTGCACAGCTTTTACGACATTCTGGCCAAACATCCACAAAATACTCAGAGACTATTTGCAATCTTACCAGACATTAATCTTGAAATTTAAGCATCATTTTACTTTCACAGGATCCCCTAGAAAGAATGTCACCCCCATGACAGCTGGAAGTAATTCTAGAGGACAATGTCCCCTCTCCCAACAAAGTTTGTCCTTGGGTTTAGGGACATCATTTAGGGGTTGATTATAATTGGTATACGGTTGAGGGTTGGGGGAGGAATTTTATAAGCTCAGGGGTCTTTTTGAAAAAAAAAAGGGAAAATTCAATGATGGGATAATAGATTGGTATTTGTGAGTTATTGTTTATAGACAATTACATTGCTATAGATTCTTGTTTATGGATACAAAGTTAAATTATATTGAATACTGTATGCATGCATGCCTCTACCTCTGTTTAAAACATTTTTTATGTTATGATATATATATATATTTACCATATTGCAGTGTACATTTCTACCTCTGATCAAGATACTTATACATTATTTACATTTGGAGATCATTGTCCTCATTTATTGTACAGTTGTTTATTTTCTTAGTCTTTAAGTTAGATAGGTATTAAGAATTGTAGATCAATAGTCATCTATGTCATATTTATAGTTCGACTAATCAGGTTCTTTAGATATATAGAGAATATATTTTGTATAGATAGATAATTTTCAACCTCTTTAAAAAGCTGTAGAAAATGGCATTTAATTTAACTTAGAGTTCTGTGGTACTGTGACATGATCGCTCCTGGCAACATCGATCTATTCCTGAGAAAATGTTGAGCACCAGAGACACTCCACTGGGAGCTTGTTTTCTTCTTGGCTAAACCAGCCTTTGTGCAAGGAACTGCCCATACCTCAACTACTGACAAAATACATAGTATCCGGAAATGGATAAGCAGAACTGTCAAATCTTGCCAAGACAGGGTAAGATGGTTTTGAAAAATTTCTTGCCTTTAAAAATAATCTGTCAGTTATTCTAGGCCTTAGCCAAAGTTGGTTCCTTCAACATTGCAAACATGATTTTGGTTGATTGCCCAGGTAGCTAGTTGTCTCTGTGATTTGTTGCATGTTTTGGAAGTTGTCTGATTGCACTTCCATTTCACTTCTCAGATCTTCAATGGGGTTGAAGACTAGATAAATGTAGTTATTTTCTTCTCATGACTTGGCCAAGTTATTTTTATACAAGACTCAAGCCAGTTAAAATAGGATATTTGTTCTTATTGTATGTAATTTTATAGTAGGTTTAGAACTCTCTTATTTAAAGGAAAGGGGGAGGTGCTACAGGAAGGTTACAGCTAATACCTACCCGCCTACTGGGGTGTGGCCTCATGGACTATTACCTGGATGCGGAAGCGCATCCGGACCCTTCCTTCCTCTCTCTGCTTGCCCCTGGGCCCCATTTTGGCTGTTCACTTTGCTTTGGATCTGATCTTCGTCCATCGTTCAAGCAGAACATCCTGACTTTGTAAGTCTAACCCTTAATAAACACTGATCTGTTTTCTTAGGTTTTTGTTAAGTGTCTGATCATTTCCGCCTTCAGATGTAACAACTGAAACTGAAGAGATCCAAAGAATTATTAGGTCATACTTTGAAAAGCTATACTCCACAAAATTGGAAAATATAAAAGAAATGGATGATTTTATTGATGCATACCACTTAACAAACTTTAAAAAGATTAGATAAGCAATTTAAAGAGACCAATAACCCCTAGTGAAATAAAATCAGTCATTAAGTTTCTCCACCATGATCAAGAAGGCTTCAGCCCAGATATGAGGGGAATGACACCTTTCACAATAGTTTCAAATAATATGAAATGTTTTGGGTTTATCTTTGAACCAGCAACTAAAAGACTTGTATAATTTAAAACTTTAAGATATTGAAGAAAGAAATTAAAGAAGATGGAAAGATCTTCTGTGACCATGGATAGATAGTAGTAATATAGCAAAAATGGCCATCTTACCAAATAAATATACAGATTCAATGCAATCCCCATCAAAATTCCAACACAACTCTTCACAGATCTTGAAATGGAAATTTTTAGCTTCATACAGAAACACACACACACATGCACACTCAAGGATAGCTAAAACAGTCTTGAATCAGCACCTCCAAACTCACACTGTACTATAGAGCTCCCACAATGTGGCATTGGCACAAAAACAGGCATACTGATAAATGGAGTCAAACTGAAAGGCCAGACATAAATCCACACACCTGTGGAAACCTGATTTTTGATGAAGAAACCATAGACACAGCCTGGGGAAAAGATAACATCTTCTATAAATGGTGCTGGTCAAACTAGATGTCTTCATGTAGAAGAATACAAATAGATCCACATTTATTGCTCTACACAAAATTCGACTCCAAATAGATCAAAGACCTCAATAGAAAATCAGATACATTAAACCTGATAAAAGAGAAAGTGGAGAATATCCTGGAACTCATTCATTGACAAGAAAAAATGCTTTTTGAACAGAACACCATTAGCACTGATACTAAGATCAATTAATAAATGGGACTTCGTGAAACTTAAAAGCTTCTACATGGTAAAGGGCACAATTGTTTAGACAAAGTGGCAGCCTACATAATGGAAAAATATTCTTACCAACTTCACATCTGATCGATAGCTAATATTCAATAAAAAACTCAATAACTGATATCACGGAAGCAAAAAACTCAATTTAAAAATAAGAACAGATTTAAATAGAGAATTCTCAAAAGCAGAAACTCAAGTGAGTGAGAAACAGTCAAAAAATAGTTCAACATCTTTCATCATAAGGGAATTAAAAATCAAAACTACATTGAGATTTTATCTTATTCATCCTTTGGAATAGCTAATATCAACAAAGCAAATGGCAGCTTGTGTTAGCAATAATAAGGAGTAAGAGACACATAGATTGCTGTAGGAGCACAAACTTCTACAGTCACTATGGAAATCAGTGTGATGGTTTCTCAGAAAGATGGGAATCGATCTCCTTCAAGATCCAGCTGTACCACTCTTGGGCATGTACAGAAAGGATGCTTCATCATACCACAGAGACTCTTGCTCAACCATGTTCTTTGCTACTCTATTCATAATAGCCATAATGTTGTAAACAACCTAGATGTCTCTCGTCAGACAAATAGATAAAGACAATGTGGTATATTTACACAGCAGAATATTACTCAGTGCTTTTTCAAAAAAAATGTAATCATGAAATTATCAGGGAGATGATAGAACTAGAAAAATTATCCCTAATAAGATAACCCCTACCCAGAAAAACAAATATGATATGTATTTACTTACATGGTGATATTAGCTGTTCAGTTAATGATAATCAAGCTACAATCCAAAGAACTACAAAAGTTAGGTATAGATTAAAGGAGTAGGGAGAGCAGATCAATATCCATAGAAAAGAGAAATAGAATAGTTAGCGGTGGACAGATGAGTGGTGTGGGATAGGACAGGAGCATTCAGTAGGGAAGAGAGGGGAGATGACAGGCAAATGGATACTGGGAGAGACAGCTTCAATTAAAAGCCACTTGGAGGGCAATTTGGAAACCTAATGCACTAGAAGATTGATAAAAATATGTGAACATATGAAGACAATCTAAATGAAATCACCAAATAGCGGGAGAGAAAGATTTCAACTGGGCATCTCTTGCCACCAAATAAAGCTTCCAGTACCAGAAATTGGTTGCATCTATTTGAGTTGTTGGACAAAGGGGTTCCATGGTAACCTCTAAACAACCTAGGGTGTTGCCAGGACTGTATGTTGCTCTTCACAAAATGACAGCAAGGACCCATTGCTGAAACCAGCTTCTATACAATTCCTTGTGGAGAGGTCAAGCTGGTGCCTACCTAGGGTCTTCGTTTGTATGTGCTAACCTCTTTAGTTTTGGAAGGTACTCTGCAACTACCCAAAGAGAAACATAAACAGCAGCCTAGTCACAAACCATTTGATCTACTTTGGTGTCATGTTTTCAAGATATGCTAGGTGCAATGGTGGCACAAAGCTTGTGGGAATCACCAACCAATAAGTGATTTGACTTAGGGCCCCTACAAGAGTTGAAACCCATACTTGACACTACTTAGGTGGCCAAGAACATGAGACTAGAGAACCCAGGGACCTAGGGTAAAACCAAATACTACTGCTCTGAAAAAATTAAAGTAGCAATAAAATAATTTCTAATGACATTCTGCTATACTAATAGATCAGTGCCTTCCTCAGACATCATCTGAGAATCTTCTTCCTGCAACAGATGGGAACAAATACAAGACCCACAGCAAGACATTATACAGAGAGTGAAAGACCTCGGAACACTCATTACTAAAAGGTTTGTCTCCACCAAATCATCCCTCGGGGTTCAGGAACCCTGCATAAGAGAAGATGGAAAGAGTATAAGAGCTAGAGGTGAGGTAGGACAATAGGCCCTCTAAATCAACAGTACTGAGGTACATATGGACTCACAGAGGCTGAGGCAGCATGCACAAGGCCTGCACAGGTCTACATCAGGGGGATCCTAGAGCTGAAAGAAGTGTACATATGACCCCCACATCAAACCAAAAAGCTATCTCCAACTGATGTTCACATGCAAATGAAAATTGTTTTCTCCACAGGAGTCACACTGGGGAAACAAATGACTCTTAAGGGGAGGCCCCATGCCCAGCAGTGGATGGCCAACAGGAGAAGAACTCAGTGGGATACTTGGAGGTTCCTAGGCTCATAATGTCACTGTTTTAAAATTTTGTTTATTGCTTCTATGTTTTCTTCTCTCTTTTTGCCCTATACATTCTCTGTGTATCAATTGTGGCTCCCAGTTTAGTATTTTTATAGGATGCCTGAGTGGGCAGATGAGTTGACCTCTCATTTTTGTGCCTCATAGTTCTTGTCCGTTTGTTCAATTCCAATGTGTCAGATTTGTTCTATCTTTTTAGTTTATTATTATCTCTTAGAAGCATGTTTGTTTTCCTTTTATTCTTTTTTAATCAAAATCTATCTATTTTCATTTTACATACCATTTCACTCCCTCCCCTGCCATTGCCTCCACCTTCCCCTCCTCTCATCCACTCCTCAGAGAGGGTAAGGCACATTGCTTTGAGGAAGTTCCAAGGCCCTCCCTACTATATCTGGGTTGAGCAAGGTATCCCTCCAAAGAGAATGGGTTCTAAAAAGCCAGTACATGCAGTAGGGATAAACCCTGGTCCCACTGCAGGTGTCCCTGCAGTCTGCCCCAGCCATACAACTGTCACTCACATTCAGAGGCCCTAGTTTGGTCTTATGCTGGTTCCTTCCCTGTCCAGTCAGAGTTGGTGAGTTCCCATTAGCTCAGGTGAGCTGTTTCAGTGGGTGTCCCCATCATACTCTTGACCTCCTTGCTCATATTCTCACTCCTCCCATTCTAGAAAATGTGGTACATTACACAATAACTACTCAGCAGTTAAAAAAAAAAAAGACATCTTGAAATTTGCATACAAATGGAAGGAACTGGAAAAAATCATCCTGAGTGAGTTAACCCAGACCCAGAAAGATGAACATGGTATATGTACTCACTCATAAGTGGATACTAACTATAAAGCAAAGGATAATGAGCCTATAATCCATGATCCTAGAAAAGCTAAGTAACAAAAAGAACCGTAAGAGAAACAGGTATAGAGCCTCCTGGGAAGCGGAAATAGACAAGATCTCCTGAGAAAATTGGGAGCATGAGGGTGGGGATAGAAGGGAGGACAGAAAAGGGAGGAGGAAGGGAGAAGGGGAGGGGAGATGAGAACTTGAGGGAACAGGCTACTCAAGATAAAGGAAGGACAGAGATGGAGATCAAGGAAAGAGATACCTTGATTGGAGGAGCCATTATGGGACTATCAAGAGGCCTGACACTAGAGAAATTCCCAGGAATCCACAAGGATGACCCCAGCTAAGACCCTAAGTAATAGTGGAGAGGGTGCCTGTACTGGCATTGCCCTGTAGTCAGATTGATGAACATCTTAAATATCATCATAGGACCTTTATCCAGCAAATGATGGTAGCAGAGGCAGAGCCCTGCAACTGAGCACTGGGCTGAGCTCCTAATGTCCAACTAAAGAGTGGGAGAGTGAGACTAACAGCCTGTTTGTTTTCTAATGACGGACAGAAAGGGGTGGAGCTAGATGGAAGGGGAGGTCTGAAAGAACTAGGAGGAGTGAAAGGATGAGAAACCTAGGCAAAGATTTAAACAGACAGTTCTCCAAACATCAGATGACCAAGAAATATGTATGATCATGTGAGAGATATAGGCTGCCAGAATGGCCAATAAAGAAAATTGCTTAAATGAGGGGAAAGAGAAGAAAGTGTGATAGGAAATTTACACAGCATAGGAGGGAATAGTTTCTTCCTTATTTTGTATTTTTTAGTTTTGGCAGTAGCAAAGAGACTGGCCTGAGAGCATTCTCCATATAAGGCAAGTGCCGTTCTCTGAGCTAAAGCCCCAGATTCCCAGCCTTGCTGGTGTGCTATTGTGTGTATTTGTGTGTGCAATAGCATCAAGTCATTAACACATTTGTCCCTTTGCTGGTTCCTTACAAGATTGCAGGTTCTAGGCAGGGGGATCATACCATGCTTTACTGACATTACTTCCCATATCAATAGTCACATTTCATCATACAAAATACATGTTAAGCAATGGTAAGTGATTACATGTGTTGTTCACTATGGTGGTTCTAGTCTAGGGCACTATGTCTATATCCTTACAACCCATTAGATGCAGTTTTGTACCTTTATTTGTTTTCTCTATCTAATTGCGAAGCTCCACATCTCTGCATTCCGAAGAGCTGGCCCGATAATGGTGTGTAATCAGTTCAGAATGCATTGCTTTTAATTGTTTTAAGCAAGGCATGACATGAAGCAAACGTAGAGCAGTAAAATGATCAGGAAGAGGAGAATCAAGGGATGAGGGAGGGAGGCTCAGTATGTGATATGTGACTTTGTAACAATTGGTTTGGTTCTGGAACTCTGTTTTCTTTGACTGATAAAATGAGGTAGTTTTGATGTGTCTTTTATCAGTTACCTTTCATGCTCTGTGATGAAAGAGCTAACAAATGCAATTTAAGGAAGGATTCGTCTGAGTTCATAGCTTGAAGTTACAGTCCATCACAGCGGAGAAAGCATGGTGACAGAGGTGTATGCATGTGGTCACATTGTACCCGCCCACAATCAGAAAGAAAGAACAAAACAGAGCAATGAATGCTGGTTATCAGCCGGGTGCCTCCTTCACATGCACTGCGCTTTCTTAGCAATGCCACCCACATTTAGGCTGTGCCTTCCTATCTCAATTGACCTAACTGAGAAATGTCCTCAAAGACCTGATCAGGGGTTTGTTTCCTGGATGATTGTTAAGTCGCATCAAAGTGTCAAATGAGAGCATCTATCACAAGGCTCTTAACTTTGAGATCCTATGATTGAAAATATTATAACTTTACTTTTGTATCTTCTAAGTTTCAAATAAAGAGTACGTGCCCCCTAAAGAAATATAAGGCATCATACAATTAGTACACAGCTGTCAAAAAGACAAAACAGATTTCCATGAGAAACCTCCTCCCTTGCCACTGCTTAATGAAGGCACTGAGTGTTGGAGTGCCACGGGCAACGATTACAGGTTATTAGCTTCCTTCCAGTTAAGGGGACACATTCTAATTTGCATTTCTGAATATGCATGAGCAGCTTTCAGCTGAAGAAAAATTTTGCCAGTTGTGACAAGGCCTTCACCAAAACTGTGACATGAGTGTTAGGGATGAGGATGAGGCGCTTCCCTCTCAGCAGGAAGGCTGCGGTCTGGCGAGCTTCCACACTGGCTCCGGGGGCGAGCATCTCACTTTCTAGTAAGACCTAAAACAAAATCAGTTTCCTTTGGCTTCCCTTGGAACTAGGGCTCAGGGTGACATGGCTAACACATTCTGCTCTGTAGGAAGGTGGGAAGAATGCCGAAACAAAGGCTGAAGGGCTGGAGAGCAAGTCTAATAGTAGTTACCTTTTTTGATAAACAAGTCACTGAACTTTTTCAATCTAAACATAAAACTTACCTGGTACATGGGATGCCATGTATTGTTTTGATGCTTGCCTACACTGTACAATGCTCAAAACAGGAAAAGCACATTCACTTCTTCAAACATTTCTTGCAGTAAAACTATTCAAAATCCTCTCTCCTAGTTCTTTTTATTCTTAATACTGTTTTAAATTAAAATATAATTACATCATTCCACCGTTCCTTCTTCCAGGTCCCTCTCTTACTTTCTGTGAAATTTATGGCCTCTTTTTATTATTGATATATATATATATATATATATATATGTGTGTGTGTGTGTGTGTGTGTGTGTGTGTGTGTGTGTGTGTATGCAGAGAGAGATATGAATGGATGGATAGATGATAGATAGGTAGATATTTAGATAGATGTACAAACTGCTGAGTCATTTAATAAAGCTTTTATGTGCATGGTTTCAGGACTGACTATTAGGTATTATAAAAATCATTGGGAGTTCAACCTTAAGGATGATTATTTCCCCCTTTTCAACAGTTATTCATTTCCTGTTCCTTTTTTTCCAAGGGAGATTTCTCACATTTGTATGTCTATTAACATTACCAATGTTCAAGTCTCTTACAAGGAACGATATTGTTGTGGTATCATGACTGAAGTTTCCATGTCATTTCTTCTGGTTTTCAAATATTCATTATACATAGTATTATCTATAATCACCTACTGTATAATAGCACATCAGAATAGTCCTGTGTGTCTGTAATTTGATTTACACAGCTCAATCCTTCTCCATCTCTCACTCAAGCCTCTGGCAGTGACTTTTGTCTTACATTCCATATGTAAGTAAGACCATGTGCAACCTTTCTTTCCATGCTTGGTTTCTTTCCAATAAAATGATTGTCTCCAGCTCCATGCAGATTATCATAGATGAAGGTTGTCTTTCTATTATGGTTGAATAGTACTCAGTTTTGTCCATATACATCTCTTTATCAGCTGGTAGTCACTTCAGCTGTTTACATTCTGTGACTATTAAGGATAATAATATATTAAGTATGGGCCTAATCCTTTGTGTGTACATATGGAAACCAGGCTGAGAGGTCATGCGATAGTTCTAGCCTAATGTTCTGGAAAAACTCTGTTTCCCATAGTGGTTACAGTGATTTACTTTGCCAGGATTCTCTTTTCTATACATTGTTACTTGCACATACTACCATGTATCCTCTTGGAATAGCTGGAGCAAGTTGTATCTTATTATATATTTCTCAATAATTATCACGCTGGTAACTAGTGATGTTGAAAATTTTTTTCATACATGAACGATCAAAATGTTCAATTTCCCATCATTTGAATCTTCTCATGAAAAATGTCTGTTGAAATCTACTGTGAGATTTTAAAAATTGGAGATGGGAATTCATAGGTACCTACCATACACAGTGGTAAACAAAAGAGCTAGCATGGCTCAAATAAGATCTTCAGACCTCTACACACGTGCACCCTGTGACATCACACACACACACACACACACACACACACAAAATTGCACTCCACAGAACATTTTGAACCTTAATGTGTAAATAACACAAATAAAGTGTGACTATAAAATACAGATATTGACACCAACCTTTTGTTTAACTGAAAAGGCCTGAAGCATCAACAAATCACTGACATTTCATGTTATTGTTGCTTCTGGTCTCCCTAGTGGACTGGAGCAGAAACAATATTATGTAGTAGGCAATTAGGCCTTCATTCAAAAACTGAGTTAAGCTGATATGGAAAATTCAATATGGTCCACAAGAGACCTTCTGAAAACTCGAAGCAACACAAATTCCCAAGCAAGAGGCAGGATGTCCCCCACTTTACAAATGACATGGTTGCTTCAAAGCTGGTATACCATGTGTTCTGTTAGAATCTTGAAACAGTGAAACTCCCTGAACCACTCTAGGCCATATGAGGCTTACAAGATTGACACAGAGAAGTAAAGGAAGAGAACCAGGATTTGGCACCAGTGTGGGACCAGACATTCATTTCTGTAGAAGGGCCATTTCTTGACCACCTTCCCCCAAGAGGTCAAACACAGAGACCAGGCACAGAGACAAGAAGAATGGTGAAGCAAGATGCCTGGAGATAATGCCTTGGTTTAAAAAATATATGGTTAATTGACAGAGAGTAACATTGAAGAATTCCATAGACATGACTTCTTAGTCACCATATAAATATGCCTCATTATAGGAGATCAAGCTAAGAAATGTCAATTAGGTATGGTCCATTCTCTCAGTTCAGCTAAGATTTATTTGGACAAGAGCCCTTAAAATGATAAATATTGGTTAGTAACATAGGTGACATCATAAGCTTACTGATTTATAGGGTCACTCAAAAAGATAAGTCACTGTAGATCAAATGTCCATGAAGTAGAGAGGCTTCATAGCTTTTAGCACCAGGAACTTAAGAAAGTTTGTTACTAGCTGCTCTTCTCAAATTCCTGTTACCAGTCACTTCCTGGGTGACTGCCAAGGCTTATTATGCGTCTTCCTTTTTTATATACCTAGTTTTCAAACTGAAAGGAAAATAACAAAAAGAAATCCAACCTGCACAGACATATAATCCCAGCGCATGAGATACTGAGACAGGAAGAATCACCATGAGTTTGAAACTGACCTGGGCTATACAGTGAGTTCCACGCTACCTGATCTACATGACAGACTCTATCTAAAAGTGAACACAAATCCAATTATTTTATTTCTTTCCTCAAAACCCTTCAAATCAGTCAGACCTTCCCTATACAAGAAACAGAATGTGAACAGAAGGATAAAGACAGATAAAAGTGGTCTCTGTGAGTTTGAGCCCACCAGCCTGGCCTACAGAGTGAGATCCAGGACAGACAGGGCTACACAGAGAAACCCTGTCTCAGAAAAGTAAAAGACACATAAAAGCCAACTCTTCCATAAAAGAGCAATAGCAGCAGTGGTAGAAAGAATGACCAAAATTAACTTTTGCACAACCCTAGGAATTAATTAAAGCCTCACGACAATCTGAGGAAAAGCTGCTGGTTCTGCACAGAATAGGGGACCAGATTTGACTTACCAAGTCTCTATTTCTTTCTTCCCACAGCATGATAGCTGGGAAAAATTGAATGGATTTACAATTCTGAGATTTGTGAAAGCCAACAGTATTAACCATGGATGAAGATAAAATTGGAAAAGGTTCTTCGTTTTAACCTCACCATCCCATATCCTGTGTACATAAACCTCTTGAGATTTCTTCAATGTTTTTATTTCCTCTCTGATATTTATACATTTAGTGATTGTACCCTAATTCCCCTAAAAAAAACACATCATTCAAGTCTCAGGCCAAATGTTGATAGTAAAGTAAGAGTCTTCTGGTAGTTTCAGAAACACAAAAATATATTCAACAGTATGATCCTACAGTCCTTTCCTTTTACCCCTGCTGTAGATATGACTTTCAGCCAGGCAATCAGCTCTAAACCCTGAGTCAGTGGACAACAAAACCCATGTTCTAACAGCATTCAGTAGCCCAGGAGCTAGTATGCATTCAACAGAGGCTATGTTCAGTAAAAAGAATGTTTGCAGGACACAAGAGTAACAGTCTTCCTTGTGTATACTTTAATCTGTGCAACCTTCTCTGGTAAATTTAAATAGAGCAGGTGACTTATAGGATAGGAATTTATTTTCGTACACAGTCCTAAAGTTGGAAAGTCTCAGACTAAGATGCAGGCTTCTCCAGGTCCTGATGGAAATTCTTCAGGGTTGGTAGACCCAGCTTCCTTGCTACATTGTTACCTGTGCTTTCCTGGCACCTGCAGGTGCAGACAGTCAGAAAGAGGGGGGAGAGAGAGACAGAAGCAGAAAGCAGCCTCTACTTGTTAAAAGGACATCAATTCTATAACCCTTATGACCTCATTTAACCTTAATTGCTTCCTAAAGCCTAATTATCCCTAAATCCAACAGAAGTCCCACTAGGGATTCAGACTTCAATATATACACTTTGTAGGAGTATAATTCTGGTCACAGCAATCTACAGCAGCATACAGTGCTGTAACAATGTATAAGAGTAATAAGTAGAGCAAAACATCTTTATGAAGTCTGATTCTAATCTCTTCTAACGCTCTCAGTTTGGAGATTGTGTCTTGACCTTGCTCTCTGAGCAGAATTCCCACAGTCAGTAAAATATGCCAATTTATTAATAGGTAATCCAAAAATCAGCTTCAATTTCACCAGTCTTCTCATTTTACATAAGAAGCCTCTTGTCCCAACCTGACATGAGTAGAAATAGAAATGTACCAATTAAATGATTGTTCTGTGTATCAAATCCTCATTGAAATATGTTGGGCAGGAAGCAATTTTCTCTTCACTTATTGTCATGAATATACATGACTGAAATGTTGAAACCAAATACACATTAGCTGGAGTCTGTACCCAACATGAAAGTGTATCTAATTTATCTTTTTTTTTCTTTATAGCCCGATGTTTAAAAAAAACATGAATGGAGAAAGATGGCAAAAATCACGAAGCACTTATATACTACTTAGCAGTTTAGAAAGAACATGCCCGAATTTATGGGGGAGTTATGTTAACTATGACAGCTTCACAGACAGTACTCTGAAATGCTAATTTCTCCCAAGATAATCCAGCTGTTACATTACCTGTAGCTTTAAATAATCTCATCCATTAATTTTGGGCTCTGCGCTTCTTTCCTATACTGACATGCCTCTGAAAATCCAAACCTTAATTTTATTTTGCAATGTATTTCATATATAATTTCGATACTTATTAACATCTATCTGCACACAGCAATATTGCAAACTAGATGTAAGAAAATTGAGGATGAGGATTTAGGGTGATTAACTCACAGAAGGCTTGAGGTGACAGAGCTTAATTGTGAGTATCAGCAATTGGTCAGCACAGGATTGTCGGAGCCCTGGGCACCGTGGATTCTGCTTTTCTGACAATTGACAGGTTTCAGGTTTCACCAGGTTTCCTGTCTCCTGTAATTTTCTCTCTTCATTTTCATACATACCTTATGTTGTCAGTTTTCTCATTGCTGTGCCATGCTACCAGGCAAAAAGGACTTAAGGAAGAGGGAGCTTATTTTGATTCACAGTTCAAGGGCACAGTCTACCATTGCATGAAAACCGTAGTGTAACAACTGGATGTGGCTGCTCATATTTCACCCACAGTCAGGAGGCAAAGAGAAATGGATGCAGGCGATCTGCTAGCATTCTCCTCTCTATTCATTTCAGGATCCCATTCCATCAAAAGTTGCTACCTACATTCACTATGGACCACCTTTTTCAGCTGAGCCATGTGGAGACTCCCTCTAGGGCATCTTGGAGATATAGCTTCTATCTGATTGCAAATCCAGTGAAGATCATCACGAAAATCACCCACCGCACTTGAGAAACTTATACCCAATCATCAGATCATTTAGGATTCTCATCCTGGGCTTCATTTTATTTCCAATCATGATCTGAAAATCTATAGCCAAAAATAAAACTATAATAAATACAAACTATATTTATACTAAAAACTCTGGTCTCAGAAAGACAAACATGGTATGTATTTACTTATAAATGGATATTAGCCATAAAGTAAAGAATGGCCATGCTACAATTCACAGACTCAGAGAGTCTAATTAAGAAGGAAGGTTCAAGTGGGGGACACCTGGATCTCCCTGGGAAGGGAAAATAGAAGAGATTCAGTGGGTGGACTGGGAATTGGTGGAAATGTGAATATGAGGGATGAAGTGGTAGAGGGATGGAGAGGGCCAGTGCTGCAAGAGATGACTAGAGTGTGGGGCATTTTGGGGTGAAATAAAAAATTGCAGCAAGGAAAAGTCCCAGGAATGATGATCCCAGTTAAGACTCCAAACAACAGGGGATGCCTAGACTGAATTAGCCATCTCCTATGACCAGAAAAGACTTCCAGTGGAGGGATTAGGACACCAAACCAGCCACATAACCTTTGACCTACTATCTTTACTGCCTATGGGATATGCAGGGAAAGGGTGGTGCAGAGATTGTGAACATGGCCGATCAATGACCGTTTCAGCCTTAGACCCAAGCCATGAGAGTGAGTCTGCACTTGCCCTGCCTGGAGCACCACGACCCAGAGATTGGATGGCCCAAAGACCTAAGGTAGAACCAAACATTACTGGAGAAAAAAATGTCAATGTAATGATGATGTGGGATTCCCCTCTGTATGTTGTGATTAAAATTGATTAATTTGGAAGCTGCTTTGGACCTATAGCAGGGCAGAGCAGAGGTAGGCAGGGAAAACTAAACTGAATGCTGGGAGGAAGAAGGCGGAGTCAGGAAATGCCAGGTAGCCACTGCTGGGAACAGACATGCCAGAAACTTGCTGGTAAGCCACAGCCATGTGGTAATACACAGATTAATAGAAATTGGTTAAATTAAGTTGTAAGAGTTAGCCAATAAGAAGGTAGAGTTAATGGGTCAAGCAGTGATTTAATTAATACAGTTTCTGTGTGGTTATTTCAGGGCTGAGTGGCTGGGAACAAAGAAGCAGCCCCTTACAACATAATGATGGCTAATGATATTATGTTATACTCATAGTCGAGAGGCTTCATGCAGCAATTGCTGAAAACAGATGCAGAGACTCTCAGTCAAACATTAAGCTGAGCCTGAGGAATCCAGCGGAAGAGAGGGGAGAGGACTGTAAAAGACAGAGGGGTCAAGGACATCACAAGAAAACCCACAAAATCAACTAAGCTTACTCGTAGGTACTCACAGAGATTGAACTGTCAACCAGGGAGCCTGCGTGGGAATGAACTAGGCCCTCTGCTCTGTTAGAGTCTTATGGCTTGGTGTTCTTTTGGGACTCCTAATAGTGGAAGCAGGGGCTATTTTGGCACTTTTGCTGGCTTTTGGTACCCTTTTCTTCATATTGAGTTAATTTACAAAGTTTTAATATGAGAGGAGGTGCTTAGTGTTACTGCAGCTTAATATGCCAGATTTTGATGATATCAAAGAGTGCCTGCCTTTTTATGAATAGAAAAAGCAGAGGAATGAATTGGGACTGGCAGAGGGCAGGTGGGTAAGGATTGGGAGGGAAGGAGAGAGGGGAAACTGTGGTTGAGATGTAAAATAAAAAAAATAATTTTATTATAATAACAAATAAAAATTTAAATAAAAAAAACTCAGTTGCCATTAGGAGGTTAAAAGGAAAGTTAAATCCTATGGGAAATTTATACTTAGAATATGCAAAGAATTCCTACAAATCAATAATAAAAATATACTTTTCTAAAAGCAATTTGAACATCTATAGGAACTTCAAAAGGATATATTCCAGTGACTGACAAACATGAAACATTGTTTAAGTTCATTTGAACCAGGGAAAAGAGTTAAGATCTCACTCAGCCCTAGTCTTAGTGTCAATCCACTTAGATGTAACACTTCTGACAGCGTGTTGTACTGGAGTCTCCCTGGTCTTCTCTTGGGAGTACACAGTAATAAACATCTGTGATAGATGAACATTATGACTCCCATAGTGCACAAATGTCACTTCTAGACATAAAGCAGGAGAAATATTTGTACAAAGATTCTATATTATTCTTCTAAATATCCTTTAATTGGATCTTCATTTTTCTCCAGCAGAAAATGAAGACTGAGAATTAGAGCAAGAATTGGGTTTTACTTTGCCCTCAGACTTATCCTTAAAAACTACAAACATCACATGATATTTTCATGATTACTTATTGACTTAAAGTTCAGATAATGTTTAGAGTCTGTTCAGAGAGAGATTCAGTAGTTAATTGTAACAGTATGAACACACACTCCAGTCCTTCTCTATGAGACAACTGGTTTGATATCCTTTCAACAATGTGGGAAATCCATCCATCCTACACTTAAGGCTAAGCTACTAGGAGATGAAACATACATACAGAAAAATAGCACATCTGAAAAACAATTTAATTTACTTTTAAAATGCAAGATAAAAGACAGCACTAAAGAAAATACAGAAACATTGAGAGCTTGAAGTGAGTTATTTGGACAAACATGCTGCATAAAGGAGAAGGCTAGTTCATGACAGAAAAACATTGATCGTGTACTCTGTGTAGGATGCTCTCCAAAGTATAGAGCAGCAGGGAAGCTCAAAGAAAAAGAACAAACAGAAAGCTGATAAACAAAAAGGAGGAGAGTTTCTTTATAATAAATATAGATAAAAATAAATATATAAATAGAAGTTTATTCTAGACGAAATAGAATAAATTATATAAAATCAGGAAATTTATTAAAGCTGTTATTTTAAAATAAAGAATTGCTGTGATACTTCCCAAGTATGTCTTTAACAAATTACATTTGTAGACATATTTACAAAAGAAAAAGTAAAATAAAAATAAAGTACAAATGTGGTGAGTTAATAGTTAACAATCATTCTTTAATTATTAGTATGCGTAGTATGATTTATTTATAAAAACCTAAACACACCAAGTAAAACACTTTTGAAGGATATATACTATTTTTCAATATCTTAACTCTTTAAATATTTCATATAATGTATCTTTGTCTCATTCACTCATTTCTTCTAATTCCTCCCATATCTCTGTTCTATGGCTGAAGTACACAGGTTTTCATTAATACAGTCTTGATGTGAAGTGTTGGAGGATAACCAAGAGCAATGGCACTATTCTGTAATGTTTGGGGGAGTCTATGGAACCTTATTGGCCAACATCTCCAAAAGGGAAAAATCACTTCTTACACTGGTCTTTTTATTTATTGGTCTGTAGTTTCCAGTAGGGACATTATAGAGTAATTCCATTTAACCTTTTTTATATGTGTACACTCGTATATTTTAGGAAGCTTGTACAGGAATAAGTTCCCATATGACTTTTTCAAAAAGTCTTTTGTATTAGTTTTGCCTCCTCTGTATTCCCTCTTCTACCCTTTCCAATACCCTTTATATTTTGTGATATCTCCTCTCCATTAAAAGCCTTCCACAGGGCCCCTTACTAGCTTCCTGACCTCTACAAGTATTCCAAATGAATCTAAAGATTCAAAAATTGAATACACAAATGAAAGCAAACATATGACATTTGTGTGTCTGAGTTACTTAACTCAGAATAATTTTTACAGAAAGAAAGAAAGAAAGAAAGAAAGAAAGAAAGAAAGAAAGAAAGAAAGAAAGAAAAAGGGATTACAAACGAAAGAATTAAAAACATTGCTCTTTTTAGATGACATGGTGCTATACATAGGAGGTCATGAAGACTCCGCCAGAAAACAAAAGCTAAAGACCACTTTTGGTAAAGTGACAGGTTAGGAAATTAACACAGGAAATTCAGACTTTCTCATCTGACTATATATACTTTATGAACCGCAGTATCTCTCTCTTTTTTTCCCAAGACAGGGTTTCTCTGTAGCTTTGGAGCCTGTCCTCAAACTAGCTCTTGTAGCCCAGGCTGGCCTTGAACTCACAGAGATCCACCTGCCTCTGCCTCCCGAGTACTTGGATTAAAGGTGTGCGCCCCACCGCCTGGCTAACAATAGTCTCTAAAAATAGGTATATGTTTCCCAAAGGGAGTGGCAGTGTTAGGAGGTGTGGCTTTGTTCAAGTGTATGGCCTTGTTGGAAGAAGTGTGCTGCTGTAGAGGTGGGGCTTGAGGTCTCTTTTGCACAAGCTTCCCTCAGTGTGATTATCAGTTTGACTTCCTGTTGCCTGCAAGATGTACGACTCTCAGCTACTCCAGCACCACATCTAACTGCATGCTCCTCATCAAAATGATAACGGGCTGAACTTCTGAAATTGTAAGTGAGTCACCCCAAGTAAATGTTTTCTTTATAAATGTCGCCATTGCTATGGTATCTGTTCACAGCAATAAAAACCCTAAGACAGAAGTAGGTAAAAGGGACTGGGGTATTGCCTGACCATATTTTCATTTGAGGTAATATGGACTTTAGTACTTTGGGTTAGGAAAGCAGTGGAATACCTTAAGCATTGTTCAATGGGCCATGCTAGTAGGAGCATGAAAAACAGTGGTGCTGAGTATGATTTTATGACCTTTGCGAGGCTCCCTCAAGATGTTTCAGAGGAGAAGAAGTTTATCATGTTGCCTGTATATTGTTCTTGTGATATTTTGGTGAAGGAGGTGATTGCTTTTTGCCTTTAGCCAATAAGTTTTCCTGAGGCTAAAGTGAAGAATTATGGATTAATTCTGTTTATAGAAGAAATCTCAAAACCATCTATTATTATTAAACAACACGTGGGTTTTGTTGCCAACACTAATGAGGGTGTATATTGAAAAGGAACTAAAAAAATAGCTTAGAACCAAGTGTGGTGGTGCAACCATTTAATACCAGCACTCGGGAGGTAGAAGCAGACAGATCTTACCCAGCTAAGTTTCCAACTTATGAAAAGAAACTGAAGGAAAGCTTAGAGCTGGATATGGTGGGGGTACACCTTTAGTTTTAGCACTGGAACTGCAGAGGCTAGCATATCTCTGAATTTGAGGGCAGCCTGGTCTATAGAAAAAGTTTCGGGACAGCCAATCTTAGGTAGTGAATAATAGAAAGCTGGTGAAGATATAATTGAATGAGGGAGCCATGGTCTAGCCCCAGCAACCAGCAGAACTTAGCAGATTCAGCCACTTAGTTCTGCTTTACAGTTAAGGATGGAAGAAAGGAGTTGTGGAATAAAGCCACTAGGGATTGGTATGCATCAGGGCTGTCCCTGAATGGGACTCTAGTATATAGGCCATTATGTAAAGGTGTGAAGTTGAAGCCTGGATTGCCTTGGAAAAATCAAGATGACAGAGTCATGGAATGAATACCTGTTGAGGATAGCTGCTAACAGGGGTGTAACCAGCCCAAGAGAAAGAAGTATGTGGCAGTCAACAAAGGTTAATAGAGTTGGAGATGTGGAGAGCGTTTTGATGTCAGACATGGAGATTCAGGGTTTGGAGTTTGCCCAGCTGGTTTTTGGTCTTGCTTTGGTTCGGTATTTCCTTCTCTTTGTTTTGGAATGGTAATGTACATCCTGTGCCATTCTATGTTGGAAGCATGTGATCTGCTTTTATATTTTGGCTTTTACAATGGGATTACAGTTAATAGATTGTCATGCATCTAAGAAGAGATTTTGGACTTTGAAACAAGTTTGAGACTGTTATAGACTGTGGGGACTTTTGAAGTTGGACTGGATATGTTTCTTGCATTGTGCTGTGGCTATAAGCCTTTGGGGGTCAGGGAGTGGAATGTGGTGGTTTGAAAGAAAATGTCCCCCAAAGGGAGTGGCACTGTTAGGCGGTGTGGTATTGTTAGAGGGAGCGTGTCACTGTGAGGCCAAGTTTTGAAGTCTCTTTTGCCCAAGCTTCCCTCAGTGAGACTGTCAGTTCAAATTTCTTTTGGTTATAAGATGTGGGAGGGACTCTTAGGTATTCTAGCACCACATCTGTCTGTATGCTACCATGCTCCCTGTCATAACAATAATGTTCTGAACCTCTGAAACCGTAAGCAAGCCACCCCATTAAATGTGTTCTTTATAAGAGATGCTGTGGCCATAGTGTCTCTTCACAGCATTAGAAGTCCTAACTAAGACAGGATGAGAGAGAGATGTCAGTTGTACCCAAAGAAGAGATTAATTCATATCGTCTGTGCACAAGACAAGATGACAAAGCCACTTTTCTAAAGGTTCTTAAGCCATCCACAGGATGTCATTCACAACTGATGCTGCATTCCTTCTATACAAAGAACACATTTTCCTTCACTGCTAAACAGGCCACTGTTTCTTTGACTGCATACCAGAAAAACCGTTAGTTCCTATTGTGAAGCTAAGTGGTAGGAAATTGACTCCTTTTTTGTTAAGTCTCTGTGAATTAATTCTGATAAGCTAATGTGAGTATGATACATCTCCATATGTGCTTTTTCCTTCAACATAGAAACTTTATTGAGATACAAGTAGCATGTCACAAAACTCATCCTTTTAAATTTCACAACTTGATTGTTTAATATGGTCATTAAAATTTGCATCATGAAATGATTCTAAAACACATTTGTTATCCCAAAGAAAACATTTTCCCAGGCCCTGAGGACCACTAATCTACCATCTGTCCCTAAGGATTTTCTTGTTCAAGACATTTCATAGTAATGCATTCATACTTTCTCACATTTTCAGGATTCGTTCCTGTTGAAATAGTCATGCTTTAAGCACTAAATAGTATCTCATTGCATGGATAAGCCATGTTTTATTTACCTCTTCATCACATAATGGACATTTGAACTATACTCTATTTGGAATATTCTAAGTAATACTTTTTTCACAGCCAGATAACACAGTTACTGAGAGTCCTTGGAATACTCAAGCCTAAATGGGATGTCTCCATCAAATCCCTCTCCTCAAGAATCAAGGTATCCCTTTGGAAGAAGAGGCAGAAAGTATAAGAGCCAGATGTGATGGAGAACACCAAAGAAACAAGGCCTTCTAAACATAGCAGGACTGATGCTCATATGAACTCACAGAGATTGAGGCAGCATGCGCAGAGCCTGCATGGGTCTGTATCAGGTGAAGTCCTAGAACTGAAAGAATGTTTGTACATGGCCCATCTCTAACCCAGACACTATCTCCAATTGATAACTACTTGCAAGTGAAAAATAAATCTTTCGGCAGAGGAGTATTGCTGGAGGAACAAACTACTCTTAAGGGTAGGCCACATGTCCAGCAGTAGAGGACAAACAGAAAAAGGATTCTATGGCACTTTTGCAGGATCTTTCTTTCACAATGTCATGTCAGGGTATTTTTTTAACACCTTCTCCTTTGCATATATATTATGGTTTCAAGTTCTGTGTCTTTATGGAATTTCTGTGGTGTAGATATACATGTGTATCTCTGCACTTATATGTGTTTCTTGGGTTTCCTTTGGCCCTTTTCCTTCTGTTTGCTTCTTGTTTTATCCTATTCAGATTGGGTTTTGCTGAGGTTTTGCTGTTTCTTTGTTTTATCTTATTATATTTTATCATTATCCCTTACAAGCCTATGCTTTTCTAATGGGAGACAGAAGGGAGGTAAATACAGATAGGAGAAGAAATGGTGAAGAACTTAGAGGAGTTCAGGGAGGGGAAAGCATAATTACAATATATGGTTTGAAAAATCTTTCAATAAGATAAAAAGTGCTGCTATGAACAGTCATATAAAACTTTCTACATAGACATAGATTTTCAATTATTTATAGAAATGTCCAATGTTGCTTCACCATTTGACAATCTCACCATCAGTGTATGAGAGTTCCAATTTCTCAAATGGTTTCCAGCACCTACTACTGTCTGATGTTTATTCCTGTTTTCCAAACAAATGCAAAGTGGTGTCATGTATCAAGGTTATTTATGATACAAATAATGTTCAATCAAGTTTATTTTAAGTAATATAGTTAGTCCTTTACTGATATGTTGCAAGAATCTCATTATTCACCTGAAAAATGCAGAGAGTATTGAAAGGTGTATCTACATATTTATGTATATCATTCCTACATACCTGTAATGCCAATAATAATTTATTAATAAGACAAGTAAGAGATTAACAACTCATAAATAATAAAACATAATAATTTTAATGTTATTAAAGTTACATGAATGCTATTTGTTTCCCTCCTCCCTCTTGAATGGATAAAAAAGAGAATAACATTCTCAGATCTTGATTTCCCCCAGGTGATTAAAATGTCAAAACACAGAAATACAGTTAAAGAACTGCTGCACATAAAAGATTATTTAAGCCAAAACCAAGATACGTTGTGTTGGTATTGTTATTACTGTTACTGTTAAAAATAAAATACAGTGCACGGGCTTCTTCATTGCATAAAGAAAGAAAATGTAAGAGACAAAAAGAAACCCTTTCTGAATAAAGCAGGAAAAAATTGCTAGAGGCACATCTGGGCACTGATAGACAAATGATGGATGGAGAATATGGCTCAGAGACAGGAAGTGCCTTGACATACTGAAAGATGAGGAAAAAAAGCCATGCTGGCCATGCAAATGCAGTGGAGAATCAGCTCTCTCTGGGCTTCCAGGTGAATCACATACCCAGCCCAGCCACTCCACTGCATCTCTTTCCATTGCTGAATTAAGTAACAAAATAATTATGCTTCTGTCGTTTATCTCAGATTCAATGTCATTTGATCTGCCTGTCATGTGTCATTTCTCTGATGGCATCTGGGAAAAGAATTATTTACCTCCTCTTGGTTTTTGTGAACAAATTAAAATAAAAATTTTCATTGTAGATAATGTATTTAAGAGCCCAAAAGAAAGTTCCAGATACACTAAACTAGTTAACAAATGTACTTCCTGTGCTCCCTCTGTAGTGAACACTTTGTGAGCAGAAGGAAGACCAGGCTCACTAACACTTAATGATGTTCTGGTTCTTATTCTCCCAGCACAGAGACTTGGTGGGATCCAAAAGCATGCTCCCTGCATGCATGAGCTCAGTGGATTTCATTCCCAGGGATGGTAACTTCCACTCTTCTACTCAGATTAGTGTTTCTCTCTCTTCTTATAGTTTCTCAAGAACCAATGGATTCTTTAACATTATTCAAGTCAAGACCCTTGCATGAACCTTGAGAACAGAGTGTCAGTAACAAAGGACAAGTCCCTGAAGCTCCCCTTTTAATTCCCAGATTCTCGACAAAACAACCAAAAAAACGCAGCCAGGACTGGAGGGTGTGATGTCACTGCTTCTTCTCAAGCATGCTGGAAATGACAAGAAACCCATGTTGTCCATCAGAGAGCCAGATTGTTGCAAACCCACCATTCTGTTCTTTGGGACTTTGCCTATAAGATGACAGAACAAGTGAAAGGTGTCATCTACTTTTATAGCCTAGCTTAAAAGGCCCTCTTCCTTAACTGAGTGTAATAAAGGTACATCATGGAGAACCCAAATGCCATAAGCCCAGATGGCCAACCATGGACCTCCAGGTAATACTGTAAGGAAAACAAATATTATTGGTAAGCTTTGCAAGGGATGGAAGGTTGTTTGTGTATCTGTTAACACTGTACCTTAGTGAGACAACAGATACAGCTTTATACATATGTGAATTTCCTAGTGATATTTTTCTAGAATTCTCTACAACCTACCTGCATTATACCACACGTCCTCCTTCCAAAGTTCATAGATCATTAAAGAAGAGGTGGTTTTCTGAACAAAACTGTGTAGTTTCCCTTTTGAATTCACAATGATTATAATAACATAGACAAGACCTGTGCAAACTCAAGCCCAACAAACTCCAAGCATGGTGGGCATGGTGGGATGAGCATGAGTACCACCTCTATCCGAAGAGCCTTTGGCAATTGGAAGCTTCTGGGAGAGGGAGAGCCAGTTTTCAAGATTGTAGTCTGTTGTAGGTGGCCAGCTTGTTAGTTCTGGTCTGCTTAGCCCCGAAATAATCACACAGCAATCATATTATCTGCAATACTTTTTGACCAATAGTTTAAGTGTATTTCTGGCTAATTCTTATATCCTATACTAGACAATCTCCATTTATCTGTGTATCACCACATGGCTGTGGTGTACAGGGTAAAGTTCCGGCATCTGTCTCCCTGCAGGACTACATGGTGTCTCACTGACTTTGCCTCCTTCCTCCTGGCATTCAGTTTAGTTTTCCCCTGTAGCTCTGTTCTGCCCTGCTCTGCTATAGGCTCAAAGCAGTTTCTTTATTAACCACTTGTATTCACAGCATACAGAGGAGAATCCCACATCACCTCCCCTTTTCTCTCTAAATAAAAAGGAAAGTTTTAACTTTCACATAGTAAAATTACATATAACAAGACAGATATCAAGGGAGAATTATAGTTACAATATTTATTTCTACTTTATATTTTATCATAACTAAGGAAAGCTATAATTATAATTATGTATTCTTCAACTGTATTAAAGACCCCAGAAGGATATATTACCTAAGTAAACAGGAAGTACACCTGAATCAGAAAAAGAATTGATGTTCATTGAAGAGAAATTACAGGAGGCACATGTAGATAGAGTGAATCAAAATCTTAATTGCATTCTAGTCATCGCCTTCCATAATTTCCCCTACAGGAATTTTAATGCAGAGGGAAGATATTATCTTAGAATGGATATTTTTACCACATAATTATAATTATGTATTCTTCAACTCCATCAAAGACCCCAGAAGGATAAAATATTTCCTAACTAAGCAGGAAGCTTAGCTGTAGCCAAAGCAGGAAAAGAATTGATAGTCATTGAAGAGAAATTACAGAAGGTACATGTAGATAGAGTGAATCCAAATCCTAATTGTATTCTAGTCATATTGCTCTCCAAAATTTTCCCTATAGGAATTTTAATGCAGAGGGAAGATATTATCTTCAAATGGATTTTTTACCACATGATCCAAGTAAAAAAATTACAAACTTATGTGGAAAAAGTCTCTGAATTAATTATAAATGGTAAATTGAGACTTCATCAACTAGCAGGTATAGACCCAACAGAGATTATAGTTCATTTTACTGCTGATAAAATTAAAAAGTTATGGGAAGACAATGAACCATGGCAAAGATCTTGTGCTAATTTCTTGGGAGAAATTAATAGTGATTATCCCCAAAGTGATAGAATTAACCTTATAAAGATAACTACGTAGATTCTTCCCTGAATTGTACATGATGTACCAATAACTGGAGCCCATACATTTATACTGATGCAAATAAATCAGGGAAGGCAGGTTAAAAATCAGAAGAATTAAATAAGGTGGAACAAATCCCTTCTAATTCTGTCCAAAAGACAGAATTATATGCTAGTCTCATGGTACTAAGGGATTTTAAAGAACCTCTCAATATAGTTACTGATTCACAATTCACAATAGAATGATCAAATCAAACTATAAAGGATATGCTAAACAAACAGAAAGGGATGGAAAATACCCCCAGAAATAGATTGCATAATGCTTTATTAACTTTTTATTTTCTTAACACTAATGGGAAAGGAACAACAGCAGCAGAGAGACATTGGATAATAGAAAAAACTTCTGAATTAAATCAGCTGGTGTATTTCAAGGATGTTCTGACCTCACAATGGAAACCAGGAGATTGCTACATTGGGGAAGAAGTTTTGCTCTTGTTTCCACAAGAGAAGAAAAACTTTGGATACCATCAAAATTGATAAAGATTTGATTTGAAAAAGAGAAACCTCTTGAGAAAGAGAAATGACACCTCATCCACATAGGTGACAATCATACAAGTGGTAAGAAAACATCATAAGGGTTGGGACAAGGTTCTGTTCTTGTTTTTCAGGAAAATACACATCTTCAAAAAGTCAAGAGACCTCAGACATCAAATGCCTAAAGATGAAAAAATAACTATCCAGAAAGGATCACTAAGCATAGAGAAATCTGACTTATGATGCTTTATCATCTGCATGGTAAAATTTGATTATCTGGACATGTATACAACTCTACTTAAAAATAAGACCTGGCTTTAGAATTGGACAATGGTTATCCTTCTCTAAATTCAAGCATGTTGTTAAAAGAAATATTCAGAATTTCTGTCTCATGCCAGAAGCCATCTGGTATGGGACAGAAAGAAGACAGATTTTAAGGAAATATTTTACTTTTCTCCATGCCCATTTTGTCTATATTGTATCTTTTGTTGAATATATGTCTATATGAATAATGTTTAAGTTTTCAGTAATAAACAGTAGATTTTCCTGCAGTAATCTTTGAAGCTTCCAGGAACAAGATGGGGCCCCACAACAACAACTCCACTTGGTTGATGTGATGTCATGGTAACACTACTATGAGACCAGTTTTGGGGTACCAGCTGAGGAAATGGTGCATCTTCTTACAATGATCTGGCCAGAACTCCAAATAAAAAATTTAAAAAAACCTATCAACTACTCAGCAATTGTACAGAACAGAAGTCTTGAAACTTAACCATCATTTTACTTTTACAGGATCCCATAAAAAGAACATTGCCCCCGTGACAACAGGAAGCAATTCTAAAAGGTGACATCCCCTCACCCAACAAAGTTTGTCCTCAGGGTTAGGGACACCATTTCAGGTTTGATTATTACTTGTATAGGGTTGGGGGTTGGGGTGAAAATTATGTAGGCCCAGAGATCTCAAAAAAAGTAAAACTTGAATGGGATAATAGGTAGGTTAGTGTGAATGTACTGACACTAATAATAATAATAGTAATAGAATGAATAATTGTGAGCTATTAATTATGGACAATTTACATTGGTATAGATTTTTGTGTATTGATACAAGTTCAAATTATATTTGTTATATTGAATATGCTCCTATTTCTGTTTACAATATTTGTACTCATACACAAATTTGTTTTGTCAGATTATATGCATGCATGTTTCTACATCTGTTTAAGACATTTTGTATATTAATATAATTTTACATATATTTATCATATTACATTATATATTTCTACCTCTGATCAAGATATTTATACATTGTTTATATTTTGAGGTCATTGTCCTCCTTTACTGCACAGTTGCTTAACGATTGCTTAATATTCCAATATGAAGTCTTAATCTTTAAGTTATATAGGTATTAAATATTATATATAGATCAATACTCATTCATGTTTGTTATGCTTTTAGTCAGACTAATTAGATTCATAGAGATTGTATTCTGCATAGATAGGTAATCTACAACCACTTCAAATATCTGTAAAACGTGGCATTTAAATAATTTAGGATTCTGTTGACCTAAGAGACGATTGCTCCTGACAGCACCAATATATTCCCAAGAGAGTTTGGAGCACCAAAAACATTCCACTTGGAATTTGTTTTCTTCTTGGCACAATTGGACTTTGGGCAAGGAACTGCCCTTGCTTTGATCACTGACAAAGTGCAGGATATCTGGACTGGACAAGCAGGATACAAGAAAAAGACTTCCAAACCTTGCCAAGACAGGATAAGACAGTTCTGAAAAATTTTCTGCCTCTGAAAATGGCCTGTCAATTACTCTACGCCTTAGCCAAAAGTTGGTTGCTTCAACATTGCAAATGAGACTTTGGGTGATTGCTCAGGCAGCCAGTTGTCTCTGTCAACTACTGCACATTTTGGAAGCTGCTTGATTGCACTTCCTGACTACTCAAGGATTATCTCCCTTCTCAGGTCTTCTGTGGGGTTGAAGATTGGATAGTCATAGTTACCATCCTCTTATGATCTAGCCAAACCATTTCCAAAACAAACTTAGACTCCTTAGGGTAGAATGTTTGTTAAAACATTAGGATTTGTTCCTTGCTTAATATTGTTTATGTTGGTTGTAATTCTAATCTTATACTTGATATCTGTTCCTAATGTATATAGTTTTGAATTGGGTTTAGAACTTTCTTATTTAAACAAAAGGGGGAGGTGCTGTGGGAGCTCCTTCGGCTCCTTTGGCCAATAGCCTTTAAGATATCAGCCCACTTGGATGTGGCTTCTTATACTATAAATGCAGCTATAAAGCTTCTGCTGGCTCTCTTGCTTCCAGCTCCTGCGTCCCATTTTTACTTCTGGCTGCTAGATTTGGTTCCTATTCCCCATTTGTGCAGAGGTCTGTGATCTAGGACAGTGATCTAGTTTTGTACATGTATTAAGGGATATTAGGGCTAATAAAGATGTTGCAAGTCTAGGTGTCCACAATAATGGCCAGTGGAGCCTGCCCATGCATATTTATGACTCACAAACTTGAATATAACATTAAAAATAATTCAACAAACAATAACATCTTCTAAACCCATCAGGACTGATACACAAATGAACTCACAAAGACTGTGATAACATGCACAAGACCTATACAGTTTCAAACCAAACAAAAAATCCCAGCATGGAGAGGGAGAAATGAACACAAATTCCTAATCATACCCAAGATATTATTTTTAATTGATATCTGTTGAGAAATTGAAAATTAGTTTCATTCAATGAAGTGTCACTGGGTCTATCAACTGCACTCAGACCAGGTTCCATGTCTAGGAATAGTTGTTCAATACAAAATAGACTGGATATTCTTTGGTGTGAGTATACCTGTGTGTGTGTGTGTGTGTGTGTGTGCTTTATATTTTTGTATTTTTGTGTATTGTTGATTTTTTAATTTGTTTGCTTTGATTTTGTTTTTCTCTTTTGTTATTCTTCCATTGTATATGTTTATGTGTAGGGGAGAGAAAGAACATGAAGTTGAGTGGGTGTGGAGGTGGGGAAGATCTAGGAGAAGTTGAGGGAGAAATAATGTAAAAATATTATATGAAAAATTAATGAAACAAAAAAATCAACAAAATTCTAAATAAATTTAAAGAGACATAAAAATAACTCAACAAAGGTTTATATATTTATGGTATGAAAAATGATGGTTTGTTATGTGTATAAGACTAGTATCATGCTTTCACAAATCACTTAGCACATCTACTACAACACAAGTTATACTTTGGGTTCCCAGAAATTGCTGACCATGTAACTAAAAATTTGTATCTTCTGAAAAATACCTTCCCAGCTTTCCCCACAGATCCACCCCTGGAAAGTAACATTCCACCTTGTTTCTGTGAGTTTCAAGATTTTTAGACTTTACAGATGACAAATACAGTATTTGTCTTCCTATGTTTGGTTTAAAACATTTTATAAAATGTCCTCTGGGTTCATCCACACTGGCATAAATCCTTATTGTTGTGGCTGAATAATACTCCATTATGTATTCACCACATTTCCTTCTTTCATTTCCTGTTAGCTTGTTCTGATACCTTAACTATTATGACTAATACTACATAAACACAGTAGTATATATTTCTCAAGATACTGATTTCATTTCTTTGGATATGAAGCTAAAGGTGAGATAGCTGTATACAAGGAAGCACCATTTTTAATTTGGGGGGGGGGACCTGCAATGGTGTTCATGAAAAGATTCCTTTTACTCCACATCAAAGCTAGTAGATTTTAATCATAGACATTTTAAAAGAAATACATTAATAGTCTTTCTTGGTTTGCTTAGTATTGATTATTTTCAGTGGTATTGGATACCTTTGTATGTACCTGTTCCTCAGATAAATAACTCTTCAACTTATTTGTCACTTAGATTCATTTGTTTTAATTTGTTTTTTTTCCTTCAATTGAGTTGAGTATATTCTTTGTAAATATGGCATATTATCCCATAATCACATAAATGGTTTGCAAATATCTCCTCCCATTTTGATGCACTCTCTTCATTCTTGGGCTTCGTTTGCTATATAGCAGCCTTTTAGTTTAGTTTATTGCTTTTAGTACTGTGCTGTGCTAGGGATGAACCACATTTTTTAGCCCATGTCTAATAAATATGAAATTCCAGATTTGATCCTAACTATTGCAAAAATAATTTGTAAGCTTAATTTTCTATATCTGTGGAAAAACAACACTATTTAAGTGTCTATCAATGTTGCAGGACATAAAACTGCAACAGAAAAATCAGTAGTAAATAATGAACTAACAATGAAAATCAAGATAACAATTCGTTGGATAAGCTGAGAAATTTCACATTTTTCTTAGTTAGGTTTTTATTGCTATGAACAGACACCATGACCTTGACAACTCTTATAAAGAAAACATTTAATTAGGGTGGTTCACTTACAGTTTCAAAAGTTCAGTCCATTATCATCATGAGGGGAAACACGGCAGCATGCAGTCAGATGTATGTAGTAGCCCAAGGCCCTATATCTTGCAGGCAACAGACAGTCAAACTGACAATCATAATGAGGGAAGTTTAAGCAAAAGATACTTCAAAGCTTGGTCCCACAGTGACATACTACCTCAAGTAAGGCCACACCTCCTAATAGTGCCACTCCCTTAGGGGAATATTTTCTTTCAAACCACCACACTCCACTCCTTGGCCTTCAAAGACTTACAGCCATATCATAATGCAAAAAAATTCTATCCAGTCTAATTTCAAAAGTCCCCATTGTCTATAACAATCTTGAATTTGTTTCAAAGTCCAAAACCTCTTCTTAAATGCATAACAATCTCTTAACTGTAGTTCCATTGTAAAAGTCAAACTATAAAAGCAGATCACATGCTTCCAACATAGAATGGCATATACATATACATTACCAATCCAAAACACAGGGAAAGGGGCATAGTAAGGAAATACTGAACCAAAGCAAGGCCAAAAACCAGCTGGGCAAACTCCAAACCCCGAATCTCCATGTCTGACATCAAAACGCTCTCCACATCTCCAACTTCATTCAGTTTTGTTTACTGCAACACAATCTTTCTCCTGAGCTGGTTACACTCCATTAGCAGCTCTCCTCAACAGGTATCCCATGGTTCTGGCTTCTCTAACATCTTGATTTTTCCAAGGCTTCAACTTCACAATTTTACACGATGATCTGCCTACTAGTCCCCATTCAGGGACAATCCTGAAACATGCCAATCCCCCATGGCTTTATTCCACAAGTTCTTTCTTCTATCCTTAATTATAAAGCCAGGACCATGTGGCTGAATCTGACAAGTTCTGCTGTTTACTGGGTCTGGAACACAGCCCACTCATTCAATTATATCTTTAGCAGCTTTCTGTCTTTGACTGCCTAAACTTGGCTGTCTTGAAACTGTCTCTGTAGACCAGGTTGGCCTTCAATTCAAAGATTCGCCAGCCTCTGCCTTCTCAGTGCTGGGATAAAAGGCATGTCCCACCACACCTGGCGCTAAGCTTTTCTTCTGTTGTTTCATGATGTGAGATTCCCCTCTGTATGCTGTGAATACCCATGGTGAATAAAGAAACTGCCTTGGTCTGTTGATAGGGCAGAACTTAGATAGATGGGGAAAATTCAACTGAATGTTGGGAGAGAGGAGGCAGAGTCAGAGAGAAGCCATGTCGCCCCCACCAGAGACAGATGCCAGATGGAAATTTATCTGGTGAGCCACAGCCTTCTAGCAATACACAGATTAATGGAGGTGGGTTAAATTAAGATGTAAGAGTTGGCCAATACAAATCTAAAGCTAATGGGCCAAGCAGTGATTTAAATAATATAGTTTCTGTGTGGTTATTTTGGGAGTCTGGGCAGCCACGAAACAAACAAGTAGTCTCCTACTACACTTTCACAAATTCAAAGCTTGGCTGGTGGCATCTTGTCATGAGGTCACCACTCCCTTTATTCCATTTCTTAATCCATTTATCTCCTTGAACAGAGAATTTAGCTCCATTCCACTTTCTGGTGCCCTTTTTCTCTTCAAATATTTTTCATTCCTCAGCCTTGCTCCCTTTCAGTATATATCTTTATTTGAGTTACCACTAATAACCACACTACATAAACTATACTAAGCTATCTTGTGATTTCTTCTGTCAATAGAAATAATCCAAAACTCTTCACTTTAGCCTCAGGCAGAATCTTTGAACGAGGGCAAAAGCAGTCTCTTCCTTCACCAAAATATCACAAGAATGATTTCTATGCAGTACCCTAAAATTCTTGTCTACTGAAACCTTTTGATCCTGCTCCAGACAGTTCACCAAATCACTCTCAGCACCAGTCTTCCATGCTTCTACTAGCATAGTCCATTAAGCAATGCTTAATGCATTCTTCTGTTTTCCTAACCCAAATTACTAAAGTTCATATACTCCAAACAATATCAGGCCTATTACAGAAATTCCCCACTTCTGGTATCAGTTAGGTTCTGTCTTAGTTAGTTTTTTTTGTTTGTTTGTTTTATTTTTTTTTTGTTTTGTTTTGTTTTTTTGCTGTGAAGGAACACCATGACCTTGGCAACTCATAGAGAAAACATCTAATTGGGGAGCCTCACTTACAATTTTAGCGGTTCAATCCATTATCATCATGAGGGGGAGTTTGGCCCCACAGTGACATACCACTTCAAACAAGGCCACAACTCTTAGTAGTGCCACTCCTTTGGAGGGGATATTTTCTTTCAAATCACCACAGCACTGTTTTCACTAACAGTTTGATAAGATCCAGTAGTTCTCCATTTTTCTTTGTTGGAAAACTCTTTACTAGTGACTCCTTGATAATTCAGAGTTTCTGTATTTTGTGCTGCCGTTTTGGCAGATTTGGGGTCCCAGAGATTCACATCACCCAAAGTAATCTGCAGAATTAGTGCTACTCTAGAGCAGTTCTAATGATGGGTCTGGAGAGGTGGCTCAGCAGTTAAGAAAGCATATTTCTTTTGCAGAGGACAGGAGTTTGAGTTCTAGAACCCAGGTTGGGTGGCTCCCAACTGCCTGTAACTCTAGCTCTGGTTGACACAACACCTGCTTCAGGCCTCCATGGACACCAGCATTCATATGCATGTACTCATACATAGACACTAGGATATGATGCATAATTAAAAATAAATCATTAAAAATTCCAACGTTACCTCTGTGAGAATAGAATTAAAACCATCCTGAAGCATTCAATTTTGAGCAAATTCCCACTCCTACTGGTAAGTTGTAGGTAGGACTATCTCGCATAACAGGAAAACAAGTTACTTCATAAGGAGCTTTGAACTGCCCATTCCAGATCTCTTACAGCTAAGGCAGAAACAGGAACAGTTCACGAAGGTGGAGGACCAAATGTTAGGCAAAAATTACCACCCAATCAGGAGGAGACAGATTCAAGAAGTGCACAGTGCAACTGTATATAATGAAGTAGAAATTGTATGATAGACATTGTTTTTTTTTTTGTCTCTTGAGAAGTATTTTTTAAATTTATTTGCTTTGTACAAAATAACAGATTTCATTATGGCATTGTCGCAAATATGCATCATTGTGTTCTGTACATGTTTATCTTCCTTACCCTCTGAAACCCCACCACCACCTGATGTTCTCTTTTCTTCTTCAAAATAGCCCTTCTGCTTTTGTTTTCTATTGGATTGTTATTCATTTCATATCCCTGCCCTGATTTCCCTTGGGGAACAATCTCTTCATTTCATACCATCTTACTGGACCATTTAAAATGATCCAATGCCTTTCTCTAGCTGAAGAGGAAATCAACAATCCTCAAAACAGTCCACCTAACCTTCTGCCCTCGGAATCTGAATATTATGCAGAGAAAACACAAAAAGTTCCTGGAATAAATCCATGTTGCACATTTGTTTTGCTTAAAGCATTAGTTCTTACCCCCTTTTCAGAATGCAGGCTGTTTCATTTACTTGTGGTTTAGTCTGTCTGTGTTCTTCTAACGAGTTTATACTTTGGTTAAAGTATTTGCAATCTGTTTTTGTGGGCTTGCACCATCCAGAGAACTCTAATAATGTGAGTAGTACATAACAGAATATGCTGTAGAAATAGTGACTTCAGACAACACCATTATTTCTCCCTGGCTTTACCTGGCTCACAGGGCACCTGCTGTCCAAGGATTTGCTCAGCCCCTACCCTCAGCACCTTTGATCTTTTGACACTGTGGAAGATATTCTTTTCTCTTGATATAAATTTCTTTCCTTTTTGAGTACGGTGGTTTTATTTTAATTAGTGCATATTCATTATATAAAATAATGAGTTTCATTATGATATTTTCATACATGTTTATTACATAGTTTGCTCTGTTCACTCTTATACTCCCAGACCTTCTCTTTCAATCTACTTTTTTGCTATATTACCCTAATCCTTGGGAGGGGGTTATGGTATAGATACTTTTTTGATGACTGAGCTCTACACAATATATTATTTCTTGTGTGTGTTTTAATCACCATCAACTGCAAAGTTGCTCGGAGGAGGGCATGTCTTGCTAGGCCAACCATTACTGTAGTTCACAGAGTTCACAGCTGGCTATGATCAATGATGACTTTTCTGTTCTTGTAGCTTGTGCGGCACCTGCCAGCACTATGAAAGTTAGCCAATGAGTATGAAGCTTCCAAGTCAGTAACAACTTGATATCTTCATGTTCTATGACTTGAGTATATGGTGTCTTCAGCAATGGGGTCTTACAGTTAACTACTGGAGAGTAAGGAAGAGCAGCAGCAATGTAATGCTTGGAGATTCTATAGGACCTCACTTGTCAGCCTCCAAAAAAAAAAAAGGCTCCCATTCCCAGCACTGTCAGCCACTGGTGTCTAGTAACAGAACTGTTGAGTTGCATAGGGAGGGATAAATAACAATAAAGACCTTTTTGAAATAGACACCTGTGATCCCTTGGAGGCTATTTATGCTCCAGTCCTATATTCATTCACACACATGCAGCAATATGTGGACTCACTGGGATTTTGTGCACATGAAGTTACAAGAGAAAAGTAGTGGAGGGTGGGCAGCAACTGAAGGGAAGAGAATACAAGAGTGAATTTCATCAGAATGATTACAAATGTATGAAATTGTCAAGCAATAAGAGTCTGGAAGAAAACAAGTCCACCTTGCCTGAATATAAATTATGAGATCTTATTTGCTGCCTGGTTGTTCAGTCTCTCCAGCTATACGGCTATTATAACCATTCTTACTGGATAACTTTGTTTTACTGGTTAAATAAAACAATATATGCAGATTTCCTGTGTTTTCATAGGCATTTTAATAAGCCATAGCTTACAAAAGAAGATTGGGTAATTTATCCAGGACCACAAAGCTATAAAACTGTACTCCTCTTGTGAGAGAAAACACAAAAGAAGGGTTCAGCCCCAGTTGCCTCCTCCACCAAAGCAATATTAATGCTAACCCCTACAAAAGGCTCTGACAAATGTAAAGTAGTGCAACAGCACTGAATTCAGTGACCCCTTATTCATTCATGCTATTTATTATCTCATTTATTTATCATAATTATAGATGTTTCAGGCTCTACACCAGACACTGAGGACACCCAGACAAATAAACGTTAGTATTTCTGGGTCACTTCTTCTACCAACTGCATTAAATTGTTAGGGTTTCCAAAAGTGTCCCAGATGACTTGAGATTTCCAGTTGCTGGCCAACTTGGATGGGAACATCCACCCCAGTTTTATACTGAGTCCTCTCTTTGTCACACTCTATCTGCCCCTTGACACCCATTAGCACAGCTGTTGGAGAAAGATGGAAAGTTTGCCTCAAAGGACAAGAGGTTAACACCTGTCTAGCAAACAGGTCACTCATTCACCTAAAGCTGGAAAAAAAATTATTCCATAAGGTTAAAAGCAAGAACAGCTTCATTAAATTGACAAATAGCCTTGACTGCTTGACTCCCAGGGCTGGAGAGCTCGAATTTTGGAGTAATTACTTGTAAAGCCAGACTTAAGCATCATTTATTATTTTACCTTAATCAGCTTGCAAATCAGAATCCTCCAGACTTTATTTAGCAGGAATGGTATCCTGTTTTTCAAAAAGAACAAGTTGTTACTGTTCTCCAAGCATGTTTTTACATTAATACATAATTGTATAACTCTACAGCATGATTTTAGACAACACAGGATCCACAGCTTTATCTCTGTGTTCGAAGGAGTAAACAAAGGCACAAGCAAAGTTAGTGGCCGCAAGCTTTCAGCTGTAAGAGATCATTACTTTCCAAAACTGTGGGCTTTGAGAAAGATTGTGAGAAAAATTTCAACTCCTAATCCTGTATATGTATAGAAATAATTGTGAAGTCACAAACACTAGAAAAACAGCAGAGGACACCGTTGATGTTGTTGTTTTTCCTGTGAGAAGGACTTATGAGACTTCTACATATTTTCTAAGTTTTGCATGTTCGTCTATTATTTTCTTATGGCAAATGTTGGTTTTCATTTCCTTCTCAAAAAAGGATCCAATGGCAATGAAAAGATATAATTAAATGACTGCATATTCACCTCATCATCAGAGACATGAAAGAAAATATGTTAATAATTAATAGCAATAAATGGCAATAGAAATATTTCTAACCTGTTAAGAAAAATAATCTGTCTGAGAGCCAGAAAATAGTATCACACACAGAGATACACACACACACACACACACACACACACACATACACACATTCAATGAACACACAATACTGGAAACAAAATCTACAGATAGCTGAGAGAGGCCAGAAGAACCTAGTTTCATTTTGAGGCATCAGTTAATTTGAGGGATTAGTTGCAGCTAAGGGATGTCAGAAACCAAGAATATCCAAAAGTCAATTGCACTAGCAACACACACACACACAAAAAAAAAAACTAGTCTTAACCAAGAAGAAAAATTATTTCTTGCTGACACCATAGTCCAGTGAGTCAGAGATGTTTCAGAGTCCTGCTATGTTCAAGGACCGAGGTTCCATCATGAGCTAGGGACTCAGACCAGACACAGTGGAAAGAACATCAGACAATGTACGTGTTGGGGGAGGACATGGGAGTGGAATGGACCTGTTCCTTCCATTCTACTCAATATCACTGTGATTCCAGCACCATCTTCCCTCTGAAAGAGACCTGGAAACGTCATCTGGTGGGTATGTAGGAATGAAAAGAAGTGGGTTTGTTTAGCATCTAGCTAAGAGGTCCCAAAAAGGGTTTCACAGAATAGTGAATTCCTGCTGAGCTGAATAATCGGTGAGTATCTACGTATTTGTGTGTGTGTGTGTATGACTCCATGGATCTCCCCACACTTTTCCAGCACCTCAAATATCTTCACATTACAGAAACATTTTTCTGTAATATGCTTCTAATTTTCTGGTAACAAAAGGAGGTCCTTGGCAGTATTTCTCCACCTCAACCATGCCAGGTTGTATTTAAAAATGATAATGTCTGTAGGGTACTCTAGCATACAGAGTAAAGACATGCACAGTCAGCTGATAGGGCCTCATAGGGCCCAGTCCTACTCAATGTCTCAGTCTACTGTGCAGCTGAACTGCAGCTAATCTGTGGGAAACTTTCCTGTGATCATGAAGGGAGAGAAAGAAAAATAAGAAGCCAGTATGGTCAGACATTCAAAACCTTCCCTGTACTGTAGTGAATAATTGTTAGTTCTGGAGAAAAGACAGCTTCCCAGACAAAATTTGAAAAATAGCATTAGATCTGCATTAAATCTTCAATTAATCATTATGCTAAGGGGGGAAGTTCCAACAAACTATGCAGTTATATAATAACTCATGAATATAAATCAGAGACTTAAATTAGTCCTTAAACAAATATTTGGGCATTCACCGCTATCAATAATTATATAGCTTATCTGAGAGGAAGGAAAATTGAAGAAGCAGTTTCAACTTACTGCTCGTTTAACTTTCAGTGAGCTCAATGATTTAAAGGAGAAGCCCAACCATTGGCTTCTCAAATCCTTGCATGGAGAACACCTTCCAAAGGCTCTGCTTGCCACAAGTTACCCTTGTGAATCTCCAATCCTGCTTGTCATGTCATTGAGTGACACCAGTGATAATTGCTTATTAGGAAGAGATAACAATCTAATGTTCAAATAACTCACTAGTGGGAATCTATTTTTTCAGAAACCTGAATGCTAAGGCAGTATAATCCATGGTCTCCCAGGAGATGCTTTGTAATCTCCACCTGAAGGCCTTCAGAAGAGCAGAACTGTACTGGTTGGACAACAGAGGGGCTTAGTCTCTAAGGTTCTGGTCACCCCTTAGAGAAATTTGGTTTGGAATTTCCTAGTCATTGAAGAACATTTTTTCTGTTGTTTGTGTTGCATTTTGAACTTCTATTAGGGATTCTCATTCTCCCTCTGGTTGTGTCTTCTTTACATAGATGAATTTTTTCTCTCAGTGCTCAGCTAAAAAATGTGGGTGTAAAGTATTATATTTGGTGTCTCTGATGCATGAGAGAGAGAGAGTGATGTGAGCAGAAGGCCAGGGAAGCCCTGGGATTTCACCAAGAACCCACTCATCCTCTCCATTCTGAACCTAGCACAGAAAAAAGCAAAATTAACTCCATTCCTGTTCACATCTGGGAAACCAGAGTATTCCATCACACCAGTCCACTAGACATACTCAGCCTTGAACTTCAGGTCAGTGAAGTTTGATCACAAGTTGTCTTCAGGTAAAAGTCCTCTGTTAAGCTTTGAGAACACAAGCCTCGGCAGCAATTTAACTACTGAAATAACTGTTTGATGTAATATAATACAGCCCACAGTTAAAATTCTGACATCATGAAACTGAGGACTAATAGGATTATTCAGTATTCTGGACCTGCCAACACCTAAAGACAAAGACATTAAGAATTACCCCTGGGCGTTATGCAGTTCAGAAAACACTCATTTCTAAACACTTTAAAGTATATAAATTTTAGTAATTGAAGCCAGTAGTCCCAAGTAACAAAATCACACATGTCTCTTCAGATGAAGCAATTAAGTATTGACTTGCTAGCCCATCCATTTAAGATGCCTACAAGAGCAACTCTTGAATATTATATTTATATGATATAGAAAATACTCAACTTAAAAAACATAAATTTATGACAGTTAAGGCTAAGAATCACAAGAAACAAAGTCATTAGCGTATCTTCCAGATTAAAGAAATTGATAACAGCCAAACTAACCCAGGTGCACAAGGCTAGGGACCACACATAAACTTGGAGTCAGAAGTTCATCTCATGTGAGGAATACTCTCTTTGATGGACCTGGTCTGGGTCTTGGCCACCATGTTAAAGAAATGTACGTTTGTGAAAATTTTTCCAAAACTAAACACACCCATAGACAAACACACACACACACACACACACACACACACATGTATGCACATATATAGATAAATACACATGTACAAACATGCACACACGCATGCATACATGAGCTTGCAGAGAGACATATGTACATATAAACACACATACTGGCATATATACACAAAAGCATGCATACACACGTTTACACATAGAGACATGCACACACACAAATATGCATACACACATGACATAAGCACACATGCTCACATTTACATGCATACTCACAGCTTGTGTATAAAACTAGTAATATATATATATATATGTATATATATATATATATATATATATATATATATTCCTGGTAGTCATGCTTTACTATAGTTATGCAGATATTAGCTTTTAGAAGAAACTTCGGGGAGATACATGAATCTCACTGTGTTATGCCTTGCAACCCAAAGTGAAATACTACTGACACAAAGTTTTTCAAGTGGAAGAAGCAGCTCATAAAAAATTGATCCACTAGAAATTAAACAACGCTCACCTGAATCATCAGTGGGTCAAGGAAGAAATAAAGGATACTTCCCACTTTCTCTTCTATCAGGTTCAGTGTGGTCAGAGGATTCAGCAATACCACTCTTGGGAATATACCCAAGAGATGCCCAATCATACTACAAAAGCATTTGTTCAACTATGTTCATAGCAGCATTATTTGTAATAGCCAGAACCTGGAAACAACCTAGATGCCCTTCAATGGAAAAATTGATAAAGAAAGTGTGGCACATCTACACATTAGAGTACTACTTAGTGGTAAAAAAAAAACAGTGACATCTTAAATTTTGCATGCAAATGGATGGAAATAGAAAACACTATCCTGAGTGAGAGAACCCAGGACCAAAACTATGAATATGGTATGTACTCACTCATTAGTGGATTCTAGCCATAAACAAAGGACATTGCTCGTGATAAGGTGAACCCAAAGAAAAACATATATAGATCCTCCTGGAAATTGGAAGCAGACAAGATTGCCAGGCAAAAGTTGGGAGCATTGGGGTAGGGGTGGGGTGGGGGAAAGGGGAGAGTGGGAAAGAGAAGGGAGAAGGGGAGGGTTGGCGAGAGCTTGGGGGAGTGGGATGGTTGAAATGGAGGAAGGACGGATATGGGAGCAGAGAAGGGGATATCTTAATTGAGGGAGCAATTTTGGCCTTGGCAAGAGGCTTGACTCTGGAGTGGGTCCCAGGAGTCCATGGGGATGACCCCAGCTAGGACCCTGAACAGTGGAGGAGAGGGTACCTGAATTGGCTTTGTCCCATAGTCAGACTGATGACTATCTTGAATATCACCGTAGAAACTTCGTCGGCGACGGATGGAGATAGAGACAGAGACCCACATTGGAGCACTGGACTGAGCTACCAAGGTCCAGCTGAAGGGCAGAAGGAGGGAGAATATGAGCAAGGAAGTCAGGACCACGAGGGGTTGGTCCACCCACTGAGACAGTGTGCCTGATCTAATGGGAGCTCACCAAAGCCAGATGGACTGGGACTAAATGAGCATGGGATCAAACTGGACCCTCTGAATGTGACTGACAGTTGGGGCAGACTGAGAAGCCAATGATAATGGCACTGGGATTTGATTCTACTGCATGTACTGGCTTTTTGGGATCCTATTCTATTTGGATGCACACCTTCCTAAGCCTGGATGGGGGGGGGAGGACCTTAGACTTCCCACAGGGCAGGGTATCCTGCCCTCTCTTAGGACTGGAGGGGGAGGGGAAGAGTGAGTGGGAGAGCAGGAGGGAAGTTGGAGGAGGGGAGGAAGTGGGAATTTTGTTTGGTATTATTTAAAAAGTAATTTAAAAAAAAAAAGACAGACGTTGGTACCAGGGACTGGACAATTCAAAGTCTGACCATACTTTTGTTTAGAAGAATGTGGACTTTGGGAGTTTGGATTTAAAAAAGCAGTTTAATTCTTTAAGTAGGGTTTCATGGACCACACTAGTAGAAGCATGGAAGACAGTGAGAGTGAGAATGGTTTGAACTGATATTCTGATTCAAGATGTTGTGGGATTCCTCTCTGTATGCTATGTATTTATTTTATTATCATTGGTTAATAAAGAAACTGCTTTGGCCACAAAAAAAAATAAAAAATAAATAAATAAAAAATAAAATCTACTAAAAAAAGAAGTAAAGGGAGAAATTAAAGACTTCCTAAGATTCAACGAAAATGACCACACAACATACCCAAATTTATGGGACACTATGAAAGCAGTGTCAATAGGGAAGTTCCCACAATAGTGAATTAACAGAACACTTGAAAACAATATGACCTGATGATACTCTGGTTTTCCTCCATGTCTTTTCAAATTAAAAATGAAGAGGGGCCATCACAACAGACATGGGAGAAAACCAGGGTATCATCAGGTCATATTTTGAAAACCTATAATCCACAAAAATTGAAAAACTTAAAGAAAATGGACAATTCTCTGGATAAATATCACTTACCAAAATTAAATCAAGACCCGATAATAAAATAAGACCAAATTAAATAGACCTATAACTGCTAAAGAAATAGAAACAGTCATCAAAAGTCTCCCAACCAAATAAAAAGCCCAGGACCAGATGATTTCAGCTCAGAATTCTACAAGATTTTCAAAGAAGAACTAATATGAATATTCCTCAAATTATCCTACACAATAGAAACAGAAGAAAGATTACCAAAGTCTTTTTATGAGGCTATAATTACCATGATACCCAAACCACATAAAGACATTAGTAAAAAAGAGAATTACAGACCAATCTCACTCATGAACATTGATGCAAAAATACTAAATAAAATACTGACAAATCAAATCCAAGAACATATCAGAACCATCATCCACCATGATCAAGTCAGCTTTATCCTAGAGATGCAGGGATGGTTCAACATATGAAAATCTGTCAATGTAATCCACCATAAAAACAAACTCAAAAATAAAAACCACATGATCATCTCATTAGATGCTGAAAAAGCTTTTGACAAAATACAACATCACTTCATTATAAAGGTCTTGGAGAGAGCAGAGATACAAGGAACATACCTAAATGTAATAAAGGCAATATACAACAAGCCAACAGCCAACATCAAACTAAATGGAGAGAAACTCCCAGAGATCCCACTGAAATCATGAACAAGACAAGGTTGTTCACTCTCTTCATATCTATTCAATATAGTTCTTCAAGTCCTACCTAGAGCAATAAGACAACAAAAGGAGATCAAGTGGATAAAAACTGGAAAAGAAGAAGTCAAACACTCACGGTTTGCTGATCGTATGATAGTTTACATAAGCAACCCCAAAAATTCTACCAAGGAACTTCTACAACTCATAAACACTTTCAGTAATGTAGCAAGATACAAGATTAACTCAAAAAAATCAGTAGCCCTCCTTTACACAGACGATAAATGGGCTGAGAAAGAAATGAGAGAATCATTACTCTTCACAATTGCCACAAATAACATAAAATATCTTGGAGTAACTCTAACCAAACAAGTGGAAGACTTGTATGACAAGAACTTTAAATCTTTGAAGAAAGAAATTGAAGAAGATACCAGAAAGTGGAAAGATCTCCCATGCTCTTGGGTAAGTAGAATTAACATAGTAAAAATGGCAATCTTACTAAAAGTAATCTACAGATTCAATGCAATGCCCAGCAAAATTCTTCACAGAACTGGAAAGAATGCTACTCAACACCATATGGAAAAGCAAATAAATAAATAAATACCCAGGATAGCCTAAACAATCCTGTACAATAAAAGAACTTCTGGAGGCATCACAATCCCTGACTTCAAGCACTATCACAGAGCTACAGTACTGAAAACAGGCTGGTATTAGCATAAAAACAGACAGGAGGACCAATAGAACCAAATCAAAGACCCGGATATTAATCCACACACCTTCAAACACCTGATTTTTGACAAAGAAACAAAATATATCAAATGGAAAAAGAAAGCATATTTAACAAATGGTGCTTGCATAAACTAGTATCAACATGTAGAATAATGAAAATAGATCCATATTTATTGCCATGCACAAAACTCAAGTCCAAATGGATCAAAGGCCTCAACATAAAGCCAGCCACACTGAACCTTATAGAAGAGAAAATGGGAAGTATGCTTGAATGCACAGGAGACCACTTCCTAAATATAACTCCAGTGGCACAGACACTGAGAGAAACAATTAATAAATGGGACTTCCTGAAACTGGGAAACTTCTGTAAAGCAAAGGATATGGTCAACAAAACAAAATGACAGCCTATAGAATGGGAAAAAATCTTCATCAACCCCACATCAGACAGAAGGCTGATCTCCAAAATATACAAAGAACTCAAGAAACTGGTCATCAAAAGAACAAATAATCCAATAAAAAAATGGAGTACAGACCTAAACAGAGAACTCTCAACAGAGGAATCTAAAATGGCTCAAAGATACTTATGAAAATACTCAAAATCCTTAACCATCAGAGGAAATGCAAATCAAAACAACTCTGAGATTCCATCTTGCACCTGTAAGAATGGCCAAGATCAAAAACACTGATGACAACTTATGCTGGAGAGGTTGTGGGGTAAAGGGAACCCTTCTGCATTGCTGGTGGGAATGCAAGCTGGTACAGCTCCTTTGGATATCAGTGTGGTGATTTCTCGGAAAATTAGGAAACAACCTTCCTCAAGACTCAGCAATACCACTTTTGGGAATATAGCCAAAGGATGCTCAATCGTGCCACAAGGACATGTGCTCAACTATGTTCATAGTAGCATTGTTTGTCACAGCCAGAACCTAGAAACAACCTAAATAACTCTCGACTGAAAGAATGGAGAAGGAAAATGTGGTACATTTACACAATGGAGTACTACAAAGCAGAAAAAAATAATAACTTGAAATTTGCAGGCAAATGGATGGAACTAGGAAACATCATATTGTTTGGTAACCCATACCCAGAAAAACAATTATTATATATACTTACTCATAAGTTGTTTTAAACATAAAGCGAAGAAAAACCAGCCTACAAATCACAATCCCAGAGAAGCTAGACAACAATGAGGACCCTAAGAGAGACATACATGGATCTAATCTATATGAGAAGTAGCAAAAGACAAGATCTCCTGAGTAAATTGGGAGCATAGGGACCTTGGGAGAGGGTTGAAGGGGAGGGGAGATGCAGGGAGGGGAGCAGAGAAAAATGTAGAGCTCAATAAAATCAATAAAAATAATAATAATAAAATTGATCCCAGAAAATAGCTGGAAGGGGCTGAAGAGAGGAATGGGATGGGGAAGTGATGTAATTTTATTTCAATTACAAGCATTTAAAAACAAATAAGTAAGACAAAAACAAAGTTGACCCCTCCCCAGAGCCACTGTGCATCTGTATTCTTCCAAACATTCATGTGACAGTGATCGACAGAGAAGATATTTTGATCTTGAACATGTTCATGGATGATTGATGTAAGACATGCTAAGATTTACTACTTATAAAAAAAAGGCCCACACTAGTTTTCAAAGATTTGCTCCAAATTGCCACAACTTTGGTAGCTTGGAATAATTTGCCTGTTGATTCATACAGTGAGTGCAGTTTATATGTGCCTTTGCTCAGGGTCTCAGGTGACAATCATGCTCTGCCTGGAGACCTCACTAAAGAATCTCCTTCCAACTTAGACTGCAGTCAGCGTTCATTGTCATACATTAATGATGAATTGCTTCAAGTCTTTGTGAAGAATCTCTCATTCCCATCTACTAAAGCAAGTCCTATGATGTAATCTTATCAATGCAGCATAATATAACTTTGTCCTATTCTCTTGGCCAGAGGTAAGTCACAGATTCAGCTCATATTCATGAGGAGGAGACTACACAAAACAATAGCTCATCTGGGCCTCAGTGGGTATGTCTTCCCCAAATTACTATATAACATTCTGTGTGAAGAAACTTTCTGTCATTCAGTTTTCCAGGGATGAAGGGAATAATTTGGTACATTTTGAGGTAAGGGGAGGATTCAATCATTTTCTCACCATGCTAATATGACTTTGTTTTATCTAATCTTTAGCAAAGCTTAAGATATAACATCTGTCAGCTCCATTTTACAGATGAGAAAGCTGACAGTCTATGACCTGGTCCACATCTCACAGATGCTAAGTGGCAGGGATCTTTCCCCTGCCAATTTATTGAAAATAAATTCCTTTCTCAAATGAAATATCCTTATTGCAGTCTCTCCTCCCTCTACTCCTTCCTGTGCCTCCCCACAGCCCCTCCCACCTGGATCCACTCCCTCTCTGTCTCTTATTTGAAAACAACACAATGGGTTGTGTGAGTGTTAGCTTCAGCAATGGGGACTTTTAGTCACTTTGTGGAGAGCAGTTTACAGTCTTGGCAACACCTTGGGCTGTTTCGGGATTTCCATGGGACTCCTTGGACCAGCAACTCAATTGGATGCAATCAAGTACTGGTACTGAAAGCCTTGTTGGATGACAAGAGATGGCCAGTTGGTGCCCTGTATCTCTCTCATTTGGAGACTTCATTAGAATCGAGTGGTAGAGATCGTTTCTCTCCCATCTGTTTCACACAGTTCTTCTCCATCAAGAGTGGGAGCACGAGCAACGTGTTATGCTGGCACTGAGTGCGAGACACAAACATAAGCAAGGGAGCCCCCATCTGCACAGGGCTGTCACTGTTTCCAGACACAGCCTCGTTGACACCTTGACAGTAGCCCCTGAGACCCCAAGCAAGAAGGACGAGCTATATTGCGCCCATTGTGTGAATCCATATTCATACTATTTTAAGCCGGCAATATTTTGATAATTGGATGCCAATCATTGGAAATCAATGTGAGCTTTTTATAAGTGGTCAAAAGTTGCTATATCAAAAGTAACTGTTACCTGAGAGGGTGGCCCAGGAAAATGGAGGAAAACAAATAGAAATAGATGAAAAAAATCAGTAATGAATGAGCTTTATTCCAAACAGGCAGCTTCTCCCCCAAAGAGCAAAAAGTGCCCCAACATGACTGAATGGCTCTAGTTTTTTTCCACTCACACAACTTTGCTCTTTCTGTTCCCTGTGCTGTATGCTTTGCATATGACTGGTCTACCAAATCCTTCTGGTTTCAGGAAGCAGCTCCTATGTCCCCATGTTTGCCCTTGTCGCTAGCCAACCTGATTTTATGGATGCTAACATTCTTCTTTTATAATTCTACATACAAATTATTGCAACACATTTGGATATTTGTTTCTCTGTCTGACCTCACCAAATGGTAATTCCTGAGATCTGGATCTTGTTACTATGTTCTGTTCACTTCTTCGTCTGGGATATAAGGTGATGGTTGACTCAAAACTGGCATGTGATAATTGCTTATGGACCACTCCTCGGTTGAAACAATCTGCAGATCTGGATTAGGAGAGGGAATGGAGAGGAAGTTGGCGCATGTCACAACACATCATTGCTCCTTCTTCCCTTCTGCGCTGTTTACAGAAAAACTTTATTCCTGTCCCCAGGAGAAACCAAGTAAGTGAGAGCTGCCTGCTGCCTCTGCCTGGAGTCTTGTGCCAGCTCGCTAAATTTAACTCACTCCCTCTCATCCCTTCCTTTTCTTCTCAGCAGAAGGCAGACAACATGACTGGTGAAACCAAGTGGCACATAGATTGTGGAATGGGCTGAAAACAAAAGAGGAGAGAGCAAGCTGGGTGTTCATTTGGGAAAGCAATACCCTGATTCCTTTCCAAATTCCCTTCATTCCACCATTTAAAAATGCCCCATCTCCCTCTCCCTCAGCCAAGATCTCTAGACATCCACCAGAATGCACCTTGTAACTCAGGCATATCTCTTTCCTCCTCCTTCACCAGAATCTAAATTAAAGAAGCTCCTTGCACTTAAGATTTTACATCTATTATTGATGTTTTTTTATTTTCTTTTTTTTATCGTTCTGCCATTATTGATATATAATGGCACTAGGACCTATCTCTTCTGCATGTATTATCTTTTTTGGAACCTAGTCTATTTGGATGCACACCTTCCTAGGCCGGGATGGAGGGGGGAAGGCCTTGGACTTCCCACAGGTCAGGGTACCATGCCCTTTCGTAAGGAAGCAGGGGGAAGGAGGAGGGGTACAGGGGGAGCAGGAGGGGACTGGGAGAAGGGGAGGAAGTGTAAATTTTTGAATGAAAAAAATAAAAGAATATGAAGAAAAAAAGATTTTACATCTAGACTTTATTAATGCAATGTTTCTTTATTGAATGATTGCCATCTGTAGATGAGACATTCTAGGCTGTGGGGGAGTTCAGAATGAGTGTTATAGAGTAGCAGAAAACTCTGCATTTGGATGAAACTTGAAAAACACTGTTTCCTCTTCTAGACAGGGAAACTGAGGCTCCTGAGGAGCAGAATTTTGGAACTGAGATGTGGTTTTGCTGCAAGAAGCTGACAATCAAGCAACAAATGAGACTAATGCATAATGTAAAGAGCAAATGTGACTTCAAGTGAACATTCATTGGCACATCGTCTCTGTCACCATCACAACTACTAAGTGCAACTGAATTCCAGACTCTCTGCTATGACTCATATCATCTTATTTAATTATGGTCAACAATAGTAAAGGTGGGTAATCTGAGACCTTAGAGGCTATGGCTGAAGACCCTGGGAGTCTGAATCATGAACTCACATTTTGTTTAGGCACCTTATAGCTGTTGGAATCTGTGTGAGGGAGGAATGGATATTTGAGGGTAGGGAAAGTGTATATGGATGGATATGTGGAGGTCAGAGAGCTATCTTAGGTATCCATTCTCAGGTCCCTGTTACCTTTAATTCAAGATAGGGCATCTTATTTGCCTGGAACTTTGCCACACAGGCAGGTTTTCAGGAAGTCACATGTCTCTCTGTTTTATATTGTCATTGATGGGGTTAGAAGCATATGTCACCACACTCAGGTGTTTTTTTTTTAACATGGATTCTAGAAATCCAAACTCAGGTCCTTATGTTTATAAGACAAGTGTATTACCAAATGAGTCATTTCCCCAGCTGCTGGTATTTCTTAACTTTGCTCTGCCTCCTTTTCTATTGACACACACTATGGGAAGCTAGGGACGCCCAACTCACTGATTAGTATGAGAATCTAGTGAATGGAAAGGACAGAACACTGAACCTGACCCTCTCGTGTGTGCCATGCAAATCATCATCTACTAGCATCCGCGTCATAGTTATCATGTTGTTATTCTTCTGGTAGCTTGTCTCCTGTTGTTGTTGTTGTTAATTACCTGACTAGGTTTGATCTATAGCTTTTGGAAATAGCAAAATGTGATCAAGAAGAATATAGATGGGGCTGGCAAGATAGCTCAGCAGATAAAGGTGCTTGCCACCAAAGCTGAAAACCTGAGTTCAATCCCTTGGGCCCACATGGTAGAAGAAGAGAACCAACACCTAGGAATTGTTCATACACATAGAGGCTGTGGCATACAGAAAATAAAAAGTAAATAAAAATTTTTAATTAGAATAGACTAAAAGCAACACACTACACATAACTCTATTAGATTAATAATAGTAATGATATAATACCAACAAAGAGCTCTGTGTGCTCTCTCTGTGAGCAGCAATATATATTCAAGTGACAATGATCAAAGGTATCTGGGAGCTGACCCTGAAATTCCAGTACATAGGAAGCTAAGACTGTGAGACTGTGCATTTAAGACCAGCCTGGGCTTCATGACAAGGTCTTATCTAAAAATCCTTTGAAAGTAAAGGGACAAAATTTGGTATCTGGAAGAAAAAGGCCCTTGTAGAGAAGATCTGAGCAAAGCTGGGGAGATAACTCAGTCAGTAAAGTGATTGTCATATGAGTACAAGGACCTGAGCCTGCTTCCCAGATCCCATATTTTAAAAAGCCAGATATGGTTATTTACATACATAATCCCAATACTAGGGAAGAAAGACAGGCAGATCCCTGCTACTCACTGGTCAGTGAACCTAGCCTATTTGTTGAGCTCAAGGTCAGTGAGAGATACTGTCTCAAAGAACAAGGTGGATATAACCTGAGTAACTAACGTCAAGGTTGAGCTCTGGTCTCCATACACAACACATATGTTTTACAGTTGCTTGTATGCATGCATCCACAAACAAACACTAAAATACTAACAAAAGTAAATAAATAAAAGGAAATGAAATGAATAAGAGGTAGGAACTCACCTGGGAAGACATTGGTTCCCTGCAGAAGACACTGAAACATACTATACCTGTGGTTAGGAGGGAGGGCTAACTGGTCCCCTGAAGGGGATAGAAGGGTGAGTCTCTGAATAACCCCAAGGAGTTAGTAGGAATACCTTTAAATAGTAAATGACACAAGGAGCCTTCTGGGAATTGACCCCTAAGGAAGAATTAGAGCACAAAATGCTTTAGGCAAGGCTGAATGAATAAACAAAGTAAATAGGGAAAATATGCATTGACTTAGGAGATATCAGAACAAACTCTACATATTTGCTTGGAGGTCATTCTGTGGCTTCAAGCACACAGGTATGTGAATTGTTGAATTAAAGTAGAAATAGTTAAAGTAGAACAATGGAGAAAGAATAAGGAGATGTCAACACCCTCACCCATTCTTTCACTGACTTGTTTCTTCAGCATTTCCTGGTATAAGCTATACAAACACTGGGAAGGTACAGAGAAGGAAGAAAAATAGCACAGTGGCCAACAAGATGTCAAGTACTGACCACGAACCTTTAACAAGTTGATAATTTATCATTTTTAGAACCTCACCACTGGGATTTTATAATGACCATTTTACCACGGGCAGCAGGAGAAGATGACCAGTGTTCAGAGCAGGAAAATGACTTTCACAAAATTCACATAGCTAACAAAGAAAAGTTCAGGCATGATTTAACTCAGAGTCATTTCAAACATCAGAAGAAAAATTAAAAAAATAGAGAACACCCCAGTTTCCGTCCTCAAAATCTCCCAGATTCTCATTTCTAAAGTGGTTGTGGTTAAATTTAGAAGCTTTCAATTGCTTGCCAGTCCAGTGTGCAAAGCTGACTGCAAGATTCTAGGATGTCATTCTTTGATTAGGGGCATCAAAACTGGCTGCTGAGCCATCTTGGCCCAGCACAATGGGGGCTCAATTGGGGGATGAGTCAGCCAGGAAGCCACGGTGAATATCAGGAACAAACATCCCAGAATAGCTTTCCACTGGGCACAAGGCTTCAGTGGCTGCCCCAGACTGTCAGACTATGAAGTGGGAAAGGTATTGAGCATGACAAGATGGGTCTAAGCCAAAAATAATAATTGCTCCCTGCTCTTGATGTCTCCCAGAAAAAGAAGGAGAATGCGCAACAGTACTGAGCTGAGCAGTTGCATTCCCTGCAGGTTGGAGAGAACACCAGCTGATGTGGTGACCATGGCCCAGATGCACACATGTTCTGTCCTACAACCGTCCTAGTAATATTAAGAGGCCTTCCTAAAGATTTGCTTTTAGTTTACTTATTATTTTCTTGCATAGATGTGTGTTTTCTGTGAGCATGCATCTATGGGTGCCCATGTGAAGCGTGAGGAGGTCAGAAGACAGCTTTTGAGAGTTGGTTGTTTTCCTTTCACCATGGATTCGAGGGGAACGAACTCAAGTCAACAGTATTACATGGCAAGCACTTTTACCTGCCGAGTCATAAAGATTTTTTTTATGTGCCAACAAGAAATTCTAGGCAATAAATAAATAAACAAATAAGGAATGAGATGAATTCAATTCCAAACCTAGAATGTCCAGTAGAATAAAATGTAAATTGGAGGCAAACGGATATGGGCTTTCAGACACCAATTGCTTAAGTGGGGCTTATGAAGTGTTGGGTAAATAGCTGGGCACTGGAGACACAATGATAAACAATGCATCATTAAGCACTGAGTCTCCACAAAATCCAAATTCATCAGGCAAATGCTCAAGGGGTTTCCCTTTGGGAGGCTTCATAATGCATCATTAGCTCTCCCCAAGTGTAAGAAAAACACACTCCAATTACATTACAAGAAGAAATAAAAGATTTTGTTTGTTTGTTTATGTAACAAAAAGTCCAGAATTAGGATGGCTTCACATTTCCTCTAAGCCAGATGCAGAAGCTGTGCTTCTGAAACTCTCTCTCTCTCTCTTCCTCCCTCTCCTCTCTCCCTCTCCCTCTCAACCTCCCCCCACTCTTCTCCCCCATGGCTACATCTCTCCTCCTCACTGTCCTCTATTATTCTATTGTAGTTTCATTTTTGATAATGCCATTTTTTTAATTCCTAATATCTCTGGGATGTCATAGTCATAGCTCATGTGTAGTGAGAGGCATACGAAGGTCTCATGATTATCTCTGATTGCAATTCTTTGAGTAAGATGCTTACCCTGAAATTGTAATAGCTGGTGAATCATACTGACTGTTTAACACTGGACTCTGGCCATACTACTCAGTAGTTGGAGATAAGGGTCAGACACACATAATTCGCATAACCTCTAAGTAAAAAAGGGGTGCCTTCTGTAAGGAAAATTATTGTTTTAGCCACAGAAAGTGGTATGTAGGTTAGATGGGCAGAAACAGACTCTGCATGATAACCAGGTATTACAAGACTGCTCCTGTGCTAAAGGAGCTATGTGGCAGCTGAGGTCTATTCCTGTGCCTGCCATTAAAGAGCTGAGGAAGGCCAGAAAAATTCTTTCTCCTCTGAGCCTTGGCTTCACTTCTGAAGGAGAGACTTGTTCCAATTCCTCTGTAGTGAGGTATTTTTGTTAAACTGAATGCTATAGAGAGGACCAATACCCGACTAAGATATCAGATAAGCATGCACCTGCTTACTGTGGAAAAGTACCACCCCTCAAACTCCTGGGGTTTCCTCTGGACTCCTTTGCTAAGAACAATAAATTGGCACATGTTTTGAACAAAGTATGGTACCAAGTACAAGGTAAATGACAGAGAAAAGAATACAAATGGGAAATAAATCATAAGTAATTTTCAAATGAGTTATCACTTATAAAGACAGGGAGATGTGTCCCAATGTGGCCTCATGAGGGACAGTGAAAATACACCATCTACCTAGGGCACCTAAAGAATCTCTCCACATCATCCACCTCTGTATGCTGAGGACTGTACCCAGATATTATCAATGCACTGGTTCATTTAATGATATTAGGGAAAGCCTTGGATAAGAATTAGCATGTTCTAGACCTGGAAATGTTAAGTGATGAAGGAATGGACAGTCATCAAACAGCATCTATTATAGGATGTAAAGGATGTTCACTTGAAAGCTGGGAAGATGACTCACTTAACAAGTTGCCTGTCATGTAAGTATGAGTATCACGCTTGCAGTCCTAGCACCCACGTAGAGAAGTTAGTGTGGTAGCATGTACTTGCATGCACTTGCGGTCCTAACCCTGGGGCTGTGCAGACACATCACTCTCAACCATCACCTAATCTGTGAGTTTCACAAATAATCCTGCCTCAGAAAACCATTTAGTCATTGTTTTGCTGGTTATCTAGATTGGGGAAAATAATGTGAATTGACCTTAAATGTGAATCTTATCTGTGGTCATTTCACTATATCTGGAGAGAAGAAATAGTCCCAGTATTCAAAAACCATTTTCTCATTCATGAAGAAGAAAATTTCATTGTTTGTTTCATTGTTTCACTCTTCATCTTACTCATTAACATAGATAAAAACACATGCCAACAATGCTCATTCATCAACTGAAACCATAGTTTAAGTGCAGATCCAAGAGTATGGCAAGAAAAAAGGAGCCAAAACATCCTCCAAAAATTGACCAACTCTATGGGATTTATAACTCAGAGCACCAAATTCTTTGTGACCTTAAGTTATGAGCTACACATTCCTTATGTATCAGTGAGATGCGTATATATGTCTGTGTGTATTGTTGTTCCACGTATCAGTGGTTGAGCATTTACCAGAATAAGAATATAATAGTGTTCATCTTAACTTACTATACTTTGTATAAGTAGCAGTTTCAGATACTAGCTCAGAAAACATCCCACTCAAACATCCAACAAGTCATAATATCTCACATTATCTAAAGAATCCCAATAACCAGGGCCACAGAGAAAGCCAAGAAACTTAACAGACTGGTTTTCCTGATACTATACGTGTTCAGTCTTAGCTTTATCTTTAGTATGATCTTCAATGTTTTGAGTAAACCACTTATTCTCACTCGACCTCACTTCCTTCCTCATATGATAGTAACTGACACTGATTCTTAACTTAGAAATTAATTACAATTATGAAATAAGAAATGCCGAGAGCACCGAATACCATAGAAATAATCCACAAATGTCATTTGTTATTATTCTGATATTTCATGGTATAAGATAGTAGTTCCTAGGCTAGTAATGTCACCATATTCACTGCTATAGCAAACCCTGCTCATATTTTTTTCAATGACCACACTCTAGGTATTGCTTCTTCACACCTTGGCATCAAGACAAATGCAAAAAGGGGAAAGAAGTCTTTCCAGGAGCACTTGTCAAAGCTCTCTTGCCTCTCATACTTCATTCTCTGTCCCTACATGTAAATTTCTTCAGGGAGGTATATAACATCCTGAGTCCTTCTGATGCAATGTATTGCTGCTATGTTGTTTACTTTCTTAGAAAGAACTATATGTGGCTCATGTTGATGCCAACTGAGAGCACTTTATACTAATAGGGTACAGTAACAAGGTTGTGGGGTGAAACATGGGACAAAGAATATAAAGTAAGGGAACTTGCAAGGGGGGATCGCTAGAAGATTTCTCTCTCCCTTTTATTTTATTATTTAAGTTATTGGTGATTAGTCAGTTTTCTCCTTCATACTCAGAGACATTTTCCCACACTTATGTTTATTCCTTAAAGATTTTGAAAGATTCAAGGGCAGTTAAGTATTTCTAATCTTCGTACTCCCAGTGTTTCATAAAATTTCTAGCTTATCATTGATACAATATATCATTTATGCTAAGAAAGTAATATTTATCTATTCCTGTTTTTTATAATTCAGTCACCAGATAACATCAAGTGTCAAAGGTGACAAATTGTGAATTGTAGCATTCTAAGCATTGAATGACAACATATGTCATTTAGTCTCTTATGAGTCATGATTTCATTTGACACAGGTGAACCAACTATGAACACACATAAATAGGGCATACTTTTCCCTATTTCACAGGTAGGGGATTTTTCCCTTGATTTTACTGTTGATCCCATACTGACCTCTAATGTGCTCTCTTTCTGTTCCACTATTTTGAGCTACAGCTCCAGGCAACTTATAGTTTCAAAGCAGAGAGAAAGAAAATGACAGCTCTAAGCCTTTTGGGCCACTCCTTGTTTTCCAGGAAATCAACAGCTATTCTATCGTGGTTTGAATGTGTTTGGTCCTTATGGGATCATAAGGAGTGGCACTCTTTGGAAGAGTGGCCTTGTTGGAGGAGACTGGATGACCAGATCTTGATGCTGGAGGCCACATCTTTAATCTGAGTCACACCTTCTGTTGGAATTGTGTCACTGTAGGGTCTGGCTTTGAGGTCTTTTTCTCAAACTTCACTCAGTGCACTCAGTGTGACAGGCAGCCAAAATCCTGTTGCCTGCAAGATGTAGCACACTCGGGTATTTGTGCACCATGCCTGCCTGCATGCCACCATGTTCTCTGCCATGATGGACTGAACCTCTGAACTATAAGCAAGCCAGTAAGCAGCTCCCCTCCATGGCCACTGCATCAACTCCTGCCTCCAGGATTCTGCCCTGTTTAAGTTCCTGTCCTGAATTCCTTCAGTGATAAACAACATTGCTGAAATGTAAGCCATATAAGCCCCTTACTCCCCAACTTGCCTTTTGGTCATGCTGTTTTGTTGCAACAATAGAAACTATAACTAAGGCATATTCCTAGAGAATCATAGTGGGAGTTACCCTGTATTCTGCTTGCCATGCTAGTACATGAGGGTCTTGAGGACATTCAGAACCAAATAAGCAAGTTTCCTAATTACAGAAGAGGATAATAGGCTTATCAGGGCAATCCTTAAGAGCATCCACCACACTCCATGAAATTCTAATAGAAGTGACATTCTTGCCTCCATTTCCAAATTGGAACCCCAATAGAGTAGAATAATATACCCAGGTTAAATACCTGAACATATGAGCAGCTGTCACTCACTATTGTGTTTGTCAACTCAGGGCCCCATGATCTTTGTCACAAGACACTCTATAAAAATAGGCAGAAAAAAAAACACTCTAAATTTAAATTTATATACATGAAAGACAAACAAGCCTTTTGCTTAAAATTTCCTTAATTCATAGGAAGTGTTTATTTGCCAAGAAGGCAAATGCATAAGCTTCTAACCATGGACATCATGAGAGGACCAAATTAGCTTCTGCTCCTGATTTCTAAGCATGCTTTATAACTAGTTGCTCACTGTCAACAAAATGTCATTTCAGCACATATCACTACCAAACATGTTCACCTTGCATTTTGAAAGTTGAAATGAATCACAATGATGTTTTAAAGCTGTGCAGGGCAAAGAAACAACTCGGAGTGATAAAAATAAAAGCATTATCCTGCTCATTTAAAGAAAAGCTTGGCTGAATCTTTTTAGCCAGAACCTCCTAATAGCCTAGAGTAAAAAATTCCTTTGTGGCCTTTCGAATACATTTTTAATCTTTGAATAAAATTAATAACGTAAGTACCTCAGAGTTATGTGTTGCTTTCCTTCCTGAGGGTATAAGACTCTTTCTTGCAAGCATTTCCTGTATTTGCCAAAACCTATTGCAATTCATAAATAAAACCATAATTGTATCTATGTTGCAGACAGGAGAATTAAGACCCAGAGAGATACAGTTGCTTAAGGAAAGGGCAGACACTTGTCAAGATTACATTGTCGTCCAAATTGTGAATTCTTATTGGTTCCCATACTCCAGAAAGCAAACTCCTGGTTTATTTACGCTGCGGCCTCCGATGTTTAACCAGATGCCTTCTTATACTACAGCAGACAAGACCAAAAGGTTATTCTTGTCATCAAGCAGCTGCTGGGCAAGGCTCCTATGTATAAGTTTCCTCATAAAATACACTGACACCTTCCTTTGGTTTAATTACACCTCCCTAAAATAAACGTTTCGTGGATTTTGTTGTTGTTTCCACAGAGAGCTATCCTTTTATAAAGAGTTTCACTGTGTAAGGAATATTGAGAATTGCCAACACCACTGCCTGTCCTTTCATGAGCATATGGAAGTGTTGGAGGGGGGCATTTTTATACCCTCCAATGGAATTAAGAAAAAAGGAGAGAGGAGAATTCTGTCTCACTGTCTCTATTTGTCATCTGCTGGTCAATTAACTTGCCACAGCAAAGTGATAAGAATACAGAGAAATGTGAGTTCAAGTCCTAGTCCTGACTTTCCTAGCTGTGTGGTCTCCTACCTAAGTGCTACCTACAATGTCTGTGAAAGGATAGAGGCTATGATAAGCATACTGAGGCATTTCAGAGATTTCTTGGGCCAACTGGCTATCTAAGCATGTAAAAGCTCTTGCTGCACACAGATTTGAGTTTGAGTCCCCAAACCCACAGAAAATGGATGCGGCAACTCATATCTGTAATCTCACAATCCCTGGAGTAAATGGGAAACAGAGACTGGAGAATCACACAGAGGTTTACATGCTCTCTGGCCTGGAGTATACAGAGTGGCAGAAACAACATGAGATCCTGCCTCAACAAAGTGGGAGTAGAGAACTGACTTCTAAAAGTTTGTTCTTTGACCTCCACATGTATTTGTGTGTATTTTGTGACATATATGTACCTATACCCCACATACACACATACACGCACATGCACAGATAGATAAATGGATAGATAGATAGATGATAGATAGATAGATAGATAAAATTTGTTGGGATTTTAGGTGAAAGACCCTTTTGGGCATTTGATGTAATATATTTTCGTTTACCCATTGAAAGGTAGTAAGCAGTTGGCACCATCTGCTGAATGCTATCCTTTGAGGCTGTGAGGGTGCCAAGCTCCAGAATAAGTACCCTCTTCTATGGGCTGGACATCTCTAGGGTAAGTCAGTGAGTGTGGGTATTGGTAAAAATTACTCATCGTAGGAGAGGAAGAATATGTAAGACTGTGGATGAAAGCAGGTGATGTGAACACAGTGGTCTTGGTCTTGAAAGATGTAAGTGAACAAACTCCTGAGGAAGAGTTGGGAATTAACTTCATTCAAAACTGTCCAGTCCTGTCCTTGATTTTCCCAGGTCAATTCCCCATATTCGTCAGTGATACCTTACTCCACTGTAAAAAGGACTCTATCAAGAATACCAGCTAGCTGGAGCTGAATTGGTGCCTGGGGAAATATAAATGGCTTAAATAAAGTTTCTTAAACAAAGACCCCTGTGTTTGCTTAAATATTAAATACTGAACACTGATAATTCTTTGATGAGTCTCAAAACCTAACAATTCAAGTTGCAGGTTTCCTTTTCCTTAAATTCTGAAATAATGTAGCATGCTAGCAAATACACCTCAGTTTTCCATTAACAGCAGCATACCAACAGCACAAGCAAGGACTGGATTCACAGAATGGGAAAAGGAAGGAAAAGAAGTGAGGGGTCTTGCTTGAAATCTTTCTCAGATAGTGAAGGATGAAAACGGAATGATGGAATAAGTCTTCAAGAATATGGCACCTTTCCTATCTGATTGCTCACTGGTGCCAGCTTGCAAAACACAAGCTAATCCTCTCCCAGAACACAAGTTTATCTTCACCCCCCCTTACTCCCTCAACACAGATTCACATGACTCCAAAATGAAAATGCCATTTAGATCAAAATACTAGAAATCTATCAAGACATCTAAAATTGCAAGCACATCAAAGAATATGAAATCATATATTTTCTGGATCCCCTCAGGACTGTCATCAAAATAATAAAGAGTCAGTTTCCACTTCCCACACAAATTCTAACAGCACAGTTACACATTTGCCTTTGCTAAACTGAGATTTGCAAGATAATGAACAGAAATGAGTGTACTGTCAGAGTCTGAAGTTTTAGAGAAAAACATCTGCATCATTGGGACATGACTTGGTGGTGATACATGAGCTTGAATTTAACTGGCAAATAGCCATTGGTTACTAATATAGTGAAATACTTTTATAAAAATATTTCTTGTGTCCAAAAAATACTGGACTTTTGTTGGACCTTACAGCTCAGCTGATAATATGCATAATTTCTTACTGCATTCTAAACCAGCATTTTGTAACCTGTATAACCACTTTTGGGGTCAAACAACCCTTTCACAAGGGTCATCTAAAATAATTGGAAAACACAGGTATTTACATTATGATTCATCACAGTAGCAAAATTACAGTCATGAAGTAACAGAAAATCATTTTATGGCTGGGGATCACAACAACATGACAAACTGTATTAAAGAGTCACAGCATTAGGAAGGTTGAGAACCACTGTTCTATATCTTACCCATATACCCAGTTAAGTGTGGCAACATCCTCTATTCAAAGAAGTCTCTCTTTACAGCAGATTGAGACCATCACATAAAACCACAACTGGATATAACACTCAGGTCAATAGATCATGGGAAGTCCATCCCCAAAGAAGACATCTACAACATAGCTCCTGCAACTATGGCTAAGAAAACATTGTAGAAGAGGGGGGAAGTATTGTAAGAATCAGAATACCAGGAACTCAGTTGTGAAAACATATATCCTATAAACAAGAGTAGAACAATGACAATGTCAATAGATATGTTACAGGAAAAAGAAATTTTTGTGGAATCCCACCCCTAGACAAAGAACTACAAGCATCTAATCATTGTTGGGAGCATAAGAATTATCCTCGCCCTGGGGTGAGCCCCCTTACTGATTGGTTCTGAAGTGATATACACACAAACAACAAAAATGTACTCATCACACACACACACACACACACACGCACACACACACACACACACATATATATCCCATATATATTTATATATATACTCCATACACACACACATATATATATACATATACATAAATGAATTATGTATATATGTGTATATATATGGAGTGGAGTCCTACATAATTCATTTCAAAGCATGGTAGTTGGATTACTGTTCAGATTCAAACCAGTATGTATGTATATATATATATATATATATATATATATATATATATATATATTCATCACATAGGTAGCTGGATGGATGGACGGATGGACAGACAGACAGACAGATAGATGCAATGGAGCTGAAGGTACCTGAGTCTGGTAAATCTTCCAGTTTACATTTGGGAGTAGATATTGGATTCTGTTTAGCTGTGAACAGTTAGGAGAAAATAATCTATTATAACTTTGAGCTCCCCTTTAAAAGAGAACTTCTCATGCTGCAGATAGACACAAGAGAGATAAGTAGAAGAATGTCTAACCAATGCTCAATGCTTTGATTGAACCCTCTCATAGCTGAAAAGCTTCCAGGCTCTTTATGTGACAGGGCATATCACACTTGAGGTTGTCAAGTCTGTAAAGACTTTTTATCAAATGGGCTAGATCCTTTGATGAAATTAAGATGATAGAAGAACTATGTGAATATTTGTCTTGATACTGAATTTCTACAGGACACTCTTAGACAACAAAGTCACCAGGAAAGAAAGATTTGGGTAATTGTCTGATGAAAGAAGTCACAGAGGCCACAGTGTTATAAAACTACAATTGAAGATTTAGACAAATCTTAACAAGACCCTTATCCTCTGAATAGGAAAGTTAAGTTGCCTGAGTTGGTCAATATTAGTACGTGAGCCTATAAATAGATTCGAATCTTAACAATAACCACCACACTTTGAAATGAATTACACAGGACTCTACAAAGCCTTCCCAAATATTTGTCAATATCACAAACTCCCTGAGGATAATCTCTTGAACAACATAGAAAATGTGTATGTTCCTAGCCCCAAACTCTAAAATTAGCAGTCAATATACACTGATTTACTATAAATTTCAGGGTCAATTCTTTTTTCTTCTCTTTGCTGATCAGAGTTCAGTTAAGAAACTCTTACATCTACTTCCTTAATTACTCCTTTGCTGTACTTTGTGTAGCTGGACAACTAAATTCCTGGAACATATTTTGTCTTTGAAGCTATAGTAATGTTTTCAATTAAGTTGGAGCCAAGATCTTTAGCCCTGATAGATATTCTGCTCATGTAAAATGGCTTGTGTTTGTTTTCTTTCATTAATTACATATTGATTTCCTACTTCAGCGTCAGACAAACTCTCGTGTTCTCCTCAGCAAATCGTGGTGACATATAGCTACATGAAACAGGAAGGGGCTGGAGAGATGGCTCAGTGGTTAAGAGCATTGTCTGCTCTTCCAAAGGTCCTGAGTTCAATGCCAGGCAACCACATGGTGGCTCACAACCATCTGTAATGAGGTCTGGTGCCCTATTCTGGCCTGCGAGCATACACGCAGACAGAATATTGTATACATAATAAATAAATATTTTTTAAAAAAATCTCCCTTTGGGAAAAAAAAAAGAAACAGGAAGCGGTAGAGACCTGAGCAGAGAGCTGCTGGCCATGGTGCTGAAGCTCTTCCATGGTAAGATATCCCAAGAAGTTCAAGCTGTTAGAACAGAAACTCAAGCCAAGAGGTAGAACAAGAAGAGCTCAAGAACAGAGAAGGGAGAGAATGAGAGAGAGGTATGGATGTGGTTCTGTGTGGTTTTCAAACATGAATAGATAATGGAAATGACAACAATAACATTGGTGGATTTACATGGTACACCGTCTATTAGATACTCATACAGAAATGATATTTTCATCACCTCTGAGGCATATACTTATCTTTATTCATATTTTATTTATAAAAAATATAGATTAGAGAAGCTTAATAATTTTTCATTGGACATAGCTAAGTGGTAGGACTCTGACTTGACCCTAAGAATCCAGACATCTTCTCTGACCATGGTAAAATGATACTTTCTCAACCACAATGAAAGAACACCTTCCATTCCCAACTGTGTTCTCACATTTTTTATATTGTCCAAACTGTTGTTTCCCTTTATTTTATTTGGTTTAGATATGAAAATTTTTCTTGCATACTTTATTAGCAATTTCTTCAAGAAAGAAAACCAATAACACTTGAGCATATGCTACCCTAATCGCTAAGGAGGTTCCATATGTAACTGTGCCTGTGCATTTAGTTTTCATTCTGTAGGAATCAATTACTAGCAGACCTTTAGAATTATGCTTACTCTCCACATGTCTTAGATGTCTCTGAAATGTGCTAACATTCATACTGGTTTTACACTCTCTACGTCTAAAAGGGCAATCACAGTTCCAACTGTATGGGACACATTTCCATCCTGTTCTACATCTTAATTCATATCTCCTCACATCAAAGGAGAAATGAGGCTTATCATTCTATCAAAAAGAAAAAGAGTGAAATCCTGAAAAACTGAACAGCTATATTGTTTTATAACATGATTAGAATAGAATGAGTCAAGAAGCCAAGCAAAGCTTGGACTGAATCCCAGCTTGGTCATTTTCTGGCTTTGTAGATTTTGCATAATTACTTTCCTGCATCAATTTTTCCTTCTTCATCTGCAAGAGAAGAATAAATAAATAACAATAGCAATGTGCATTTCTCTTCATATGAAATGCTAAAGGAGTTTACCTTTATATTCATGAGACTTTGGGCAACAGGATAAGGAAAAGTAGCTTTATATGGAAAGCTAACTTTAGGTCTTTGAGACTGGAATGGAAAGATCATTGAATTCCACAGACACTCCACTCAGTCCTGAGGTCTGGGTATCTATGGTTCTTTTAAACACAGGAGCTCATGGCTTCTTACTACTTTGGCATCATCTCAGCTTTGTTTGAATTCTGCTTTCCTTTGCATCTCACTTTCCCTTCCCTCCTGAACAACTTTTAGTTGTCCTATGAATTTCCCAGTGTAAATCTCCCCCCCCAAAAGAACATCTGATGAGCGTGCCTTGTTAGCCTGACCCTCCTGAAGTCATGGAAAGAGGAATGTGACTCGGAAAGCATGCAGATCAGGATCAATCAGTCAGGGAATATGACTGATGCAAAAATCAGTTTTTCTTCAAAAATGCTAATAGATTCACTGCTTACAATACATAGCATTATGTTAAACCATAACTTTATTTCCAGAGTGCAGATGTACATGGATCTCTATGACTGTAGGGCCAGCCTGGTCTACCTATCAAGCTACAAGCCAATCAGGGTGACATCATAAGCATTGTCAAAAACAAAGCAACAAATAAACAAACAAAAAAATCCTACTTGTTAGTGCTCTATAGAAGATACACTTTACATTTTAAGAGGATTTAAGATGGAATTCTAAAATTTAGCTCTCATCTCATAATAGGAAAAATAACATGATTGATAGTTTAATTCGTGAAGCCTATGGGCCACCACATCTTACTTGTCATTCATTCAACACTCTTTTCTTAAAAAGAAAAATCAGTCACAGGTGATTTATATAACCTCCCTAAGGACACAAAACTAAAGAACTTAAATCCAGCACTCATTAATTAAAGAACCTATACATATACATACTGTTTTGAAAAATAGGAAATGCTCTCCTGAGTAAGAGCTAGAGTTTCAGGTCTCTGGCCTTACTGAGTTCCAAAACTTCCTGGACTCTCATGTATCAACAAAGCAGGGAAAGGGATGATCACACAATTTATAATGAAGAATATAACTTATAAGCCCAACAGGCCCACCCACTCCTAGTTAAGTGACTTTCATAAAGTTCAAACCTCCCAAACATTAGTGTCTTTGAGCCATAGGCTGGCCCAGCATTAAGTTCTCTGCAAGCCTTGGTATGTCTTTTATGGTATGGATCAGAAGAATATAGAGCATGGGAAAATTATCTAATCATTTAAGCATTGTATGACCTTGAACTATTATTTTTAAAGTCCATTCGAGCAAACATTTCATGAAATCCTGCAACAGTATTCTTTACAATGAGGTTTCTCAAGCAACTTTAAATTATTCATTGTCTTTCATACAGACCTACTGACTACCTATTTTGGCCAGAATTTGTGACGAGAAGAGTAATATAAAATGAATATGGGAAGATTTCTATTCTCAAAGAGTACACAGACAGAGTAGAGAGAGAGAATGGCAGTAAGCCTGTGAGCTCTGAGCCAATCTGGAAAAGTTTGCATTAAGTAGAATGAATACAGCATATCAAGTTGCAAAGCAAAACTGAATTGCAAAAAAATAAAATAAAATAGTGTCATGAAGGAAAAGAATCTAGAAATATATAATGGATAAGAATTTGGGTGGCAATAGAATGTTTAAAGAGAAATAAAGATGAGTGGGAGGCCAAGGAGATGATTTTAAGAGCTTTGACACCAAGCTGAGCTGATGAAGGAAGGAAAAACCACAGAAGCATTTTGAAAGAGTAATGAAGCAGCTTCACATCTTCCCACACAACTCTCTGAGAACCGTTTTAGAAAAAAAATGAATGAAGACAGATCACTAGGAAAGTGGTACTAGTTCAGGTGAACTAATGTGTGTCGCTAGTCTGAACCTGAATTGTCGTGGGGAATGGAGAATGCAGACATGATAGTGAGCATTGTAAAGAGTAGTTTATGGACAGATAAATAGGCAGCTTCAAAGATTAGTGATAGATAGATAGAGATAGATAGATAGATAGATAGATAGGTAGGTAGATAGAGATAGATAGATGATAGATAGATAGATAAACAGATATTGATTCTTAAATGATTGTGTTTAGCAAACGTTTTTTAGATGTAGCTTCTCAACTAAACTAAGGCCAGTGGTAAAGAGTGCTTTTCATTAGGAAAGCAATCACTGCATTATATAGAAAAAAATAATGATATATGAAAGCCCTATATGCACCAGTAGTGAGACCTAAAAACATGCTTAGCAGTCAGACACTATTTATAGTGATGGACATCCAACCTCAGCCACCAGCTCTGAGGTCTTCCACAAAAACAAATCAGTTGGGAGTTAGAAGAATGTGTTATAAGAGGGTACGGGAGGGGAGAAGTTTGTGTTGAGGTAAGCAACTGGCTAGAAAGAATACTCAGCAAAAGATCTACTTTAAACTAAAATGTAGCAAAGAGATACAAAGCACAGTCAGGGAAAAAAAAAAGTGTATATGGAGCAAAGTCCAGAGAAAAACAGGCAACTGCCAAGGGAATAGTGCAGGGAATGTTTGACATTTCCAGAACAGGTTGTGGTAACACATTGGGCTGGGGTTGACAATCAAGAAAGCTCCCTAGAGAGTGGGCATCTGGAGATCTGAGAGTTAGTCATACAGGCAGCCTTTGCCCAGCATGTTTGAGACAGTCCGCTGTCGTTCTTTCACACCCTGTGTGTATGAATTAAGGTTTATGCATTACCTTTCTCGGTGCTACAACAAATACCTGACAAACACAACTCTAGGGAGAATGGGTTTACTTTGGCTCATAGTTTAATGGAAAGTTCATCTCAAGCGGGACGGGTATGGCAGTAGGAGTGTGAGGCATCCAAAAACAGGAAGCAGAAAGATGAACACCATGCTTAGTTACGTGTGTTTATGTGCAGTCTGAGGACCTCCAGTCCATGGACTAGTGCTGTTCACATTTATAGTGCGCTTTCCAACCTCAATTATCCTGATCTAGAAAATCTTTCCTAGGCATACCAGAAGACTCATCACCTCGGGGATTCTAGACTGTGTAAAGTAGAAAGTCAGTACTAACCATCACAGACATTTTTTCATATTATTTATGAAGCATTTTATATTACTGTAAGAAAGTATTTATTAGATACATTCTTAGTTACCAGCTAAGAGTCAATGTTGCCATCAGGCCTTTACATGAGCAGTGTGGTCTCATGACTTCTGTGTATGACTCTGTGGGTTGGAGATACCGATGGCCCAGCTGAGAGCCAGCATCCCTCCACACATAGACAATTTCACAAGAGAAGTTTGTAAAACTCTTTGCAAGCAAAAGTGCAGTTGCATCAGCACTGTCCTTGACCTCCTGAGTTAGTAGGTAATTACATAGCTCTGGGGATCCGTTTCCACTGATTAAGAAGAGTCCAGCTGCATCACAAGCAGATGTGTAGCAAAAGTTGTGCTTGCAGGGGTGGCTATAAAATGATGAGGCCTCTAGCAAATACCAATCTAATTACCTGAAATCTGTATCTCAGAAAAGAAATTCTTGCAAATTCAATTGGGTTTTTCATTGATTTATATTTAAATTGCAGAACTTTCTGTGGTTAAATAGGACCTGTCTAAAAATTTTTAATCTAAATCTAGTCTTACTGCTTATTAGTGAGTATGGATAAGTCCCTTTGGTATAAGAATGTGCTACATTTGGAGGGGTATTTGGAAGGGTATTTGGAGGAGTAGGACTCAACATCAAAGGGTTGAAACATTCTTCAGGATGGCCATACACTCATTTATTCATACAAACACCCTCTGTTAATGTCATTTTGTAAGTTCCCATGAACTGCTATCTCCATTCTCCTTCCTACTCTACATACATAGGCTTGGTATACATCCATAATAAATATGCCTCTTAAAATTCTTTCGAAGAATAAAATAGTAATACCTTCCTGACCCACATGAGGGAGAAGCCTTTCTCTTCAGTAAGGTAGTCACTGCTAAGGTACCTATCTTCCCTAAGTAATCCCATGTGCATGCTTATGCATGAAACCGTAATTATGCTCGTTGGATCACCAAGAAATGCATCTGTATCGGAGGAGAGTTATTGGGAAGAAAGTGGAGTTTGAAAAGAGTGGAAGAAGGATAAGAAAGGGTAATGGAGTGAATATGATCAAAATATATTATGGCATGTATGAAATTGCTAAGAAATAAACTTTAAAATTTTAAATATGCCTCAAAACACTCATCAAATCCTCCAGATAGCTATGAAGCATTTTATCTTTCCATAGCAATTGTTTTGTTTTGTTCTGTTTTAGGCTGAAAATATCGCCTAACATTTTGTTTAAGGTCTGTTTATCTCCTCATCTACCATCCCTGGTCAGACCCAATACTGAATCAGGATCACTAGGTTTATATCTGTTGTGCATTGACTTTTGCCCATGACTCAATGATGTATACAGGTCCTAACTCTTGGTACCTGTGCCTGTGACCTTATATGATGGTTATTTTGGCCAAAGAACATTATCAGGTTGTGCTAGCTCATTTTATGTCAACTTGACACAAGCTAAAGTAACCTGAGAGGAGGGAACCTCAATTAAAAGAATACCTCCATAAGACTGGGCTATAGGCAGGCCTGTAAGGTATTCTTTTTTAAAAATTCTTTTATTGCTTTATAAATAATACCATTCAAAATTTTCACCTCCCCCCATTTCGCTCCCACTCCTCCACTCACCCTCACCCTCACCCTCCAGTCCTAAGAGAGGGCAGGGTAACCTGTGAGAAGTCCAAGGCCCTCCCCCCTCCATCCAGGCCTAGGAAGGTGGGCATCCAAACAGACTAGGATCCCAAAAAGCCAGTACATGCAGTAGAATCAAATCCCAGTGCCATTATCATTGGCTTCTCAGTCAGCCCTCATTGTCAGCCACATTTAGAGAGTCCTGTTTGATCACATGCTCATTCAGTCAAGTCCAGCTGGCCTTGGTGAACTCCCATTAGATCAGGCACACTGTCTCAGTGGTTGGACCAACCCCTCGTGGTCCTGACTTCCTTGCTCATTTTCTTCCTCCTTCTGCTCTTCAACTGGACCTTGGGAGCTCAGTCTAGTGCTCCAATGTGGGTCTCTGTCTCTATCTCCATCTATCACTGGATGAAGTTTCTATGGTGATATTCAAGATATTCATCAATGTGGCTATGGGACAAGGCCAGTTCAGTAACCCCCTCCTCTACTGCCCAAGGACCTAGCTGGGGACATCCCTGTGGACACCTGGGAACCCCTTTAGAGCCCAGTCTCTTGCCAACCCTAAAATGGCTCCCTTAATTAAGATATGTTCTTTCCTGCTCCCGTATCCGCCCTTCCTCCATCTCAATGATCCCACTCCCCCAAGCTCTCCCCAACCCTCCCCTTCCCCCTT